>JAZHYW010059923.1:0-32503 GCA_037355805.1 Ixodes ricinus | reverse complement strand
TTTTTTTTTTATTGCGGTTTCACGACGATTAATTTTAATTTTGAAGTTTTAAGTCTTAGTTTTAAGCAAACATTACACATTCGTCACTGCTCTGTCGCTGTAGCAATATTATATCTTCCGTAGGATTGTAGACAATTTCGTATACACTCGGGGCAACTTTCTGGCAATGGAGCCAAAGCTATAGCAGAGCCAAAATAATTTCCTGGGGTAACTTAACCAATTAAAAAATATATACAATTATTCTTTTTAGCTTCGATTTTACAATGTCACTGCAATATTAGCTAGGATGTGCAAAACACATCATTCCTTTTTTTAGCTCTTTCGGGTTCTCTTGGTTTCAGTTCGCTGCAGGTTTTCCAGTTCCCTGCAAAACAAAAAGATGGCGTCTTTATCGTACTTTTCGGAGGTACAATGGGGACAGCGGGTGAATCACTGGGGCTTGTGTTCAGGGATTATACCCACCCCCCCCACCCCCACAACCCCCCCCCAAAAAAATATTTATATATATATTTTTTTTCACAATATTACTATTGGTTGCATTTGTCAATCTTCACTCATTCCCATTATATATATATATACATATATATGCCCTCAACACCCTTAAACGCCCCCCCTTTTTTTTACATAAAGGAAAGGGGGGGGACATCTTTCCACCTTTTCTCCTTCAATTTTGTTTTCTCCTCCGGAGAAAATAATTTTTTCTTCTTTTTTACTCTAGGGAGTAATGTTTTCATACTTTCTAATAATGAATCCATGCACCACCTTCGGGTATCTCAGTAGTAAACCATTGCGGGACAATTTGAAAAGCCAATTTATGTAGGCACTTCGAAGGACAAAAGAAACATCCTGAGAAAAGGAAAGCCACAATCTCAAATCGAGGCTAGCGTGAGAATATAGCTTTGTGAACCAAGGCCTTCTGAAAAAGCTGCAATCGTGAACACATACAAGTGAAGGCTAGTATGTGTTCTGAAACACATACACGCTTCAGGCCGTCATCAGGCGGAAACCGTAACCGTCATCAGGCGGAAACGTCGCACCTGATGACGGTTACGTGGGCACTTCCAGGAAATTGAAACCCAATGCCAGCAGAAGACAGGTTGAGCACCACATAAGTGCATCACTTTGGTCTCGCGCCACTTCGAGCTTTGGCCGAGATTCCCTTGACGCTGTCTACAACCAGATAGAGAATTGTCACGGTCTAACCCTAGTGTGTGGTCGTCGCCCTCGGAAGCAAGTTCAGACCTTTCCTGCCACGTTCGAAAACCATTCCAATAATCGCCTTCTGCGTGCCGCCATATTTGTCTACTGGGCTGGGGGATGAGTTCTGGGCATGCGCAATAGCTCTCTTCTGCAAACAGCAGACTGCGTAGCTGAGCACACGTTGCACTGCACAATAGACGGAGATATGGGAGCCCGCGATGGCCTCTGCTTCGCCGGGCGAATCTGCGCGTGACACGGCATTTACCAGCAGCGGAGCTTTAAGAACCAAGTTGGAAAGAGCACCGCTCTCACGGCGTGGAACCTGTGGGGCGACTTCCAATTTCCAGTGAGAAATGAACTCAGTAACAGACAGTCTCCGACCAGGTGCACTCAATGTGCTGCGCCGAAGACGCCTTTGACATGGTGCGGGTCACGGTACTCACTTTGTCTCTATGCGTTGCCGTTGGGGGCACTGGAGAAAGTTTGCCACCCTCCTCCCGTACCCCGTACTTCCCTGGGAAAATTGCTGCGTTCATGTTCGTGGCAGTAGCGTGCACGAGATACGGGGCACTATTTATCGCTTCGGTTTGGTACTAAGCATTCGGTCCTCCCCTTCCACGTATACGGTAGATTTCAGACCCCGTTTCAGCGTCGCGGGGAGTCGCGGATGGCGAGCGGCAGCTTTTTCTTTCTTTGCTCGCTTCTCGCGTGCCTGGGTGAAATGAGAAGTCGCTGGTGTGCGCAGAAGGAAAGCGTATCGCGGGAAGGACCCTCGAAGTTGTTCTCTCTCCTTCGCGGCGCACGACCGCTGCCCGAGACAGTGTCGGGAGTAGGTGGGGCAGGGGCCGGACGCGCTCTTCGAATCAAAGCAGCAGCCGGTTGGTAATTGCCAGCCCTCTAATCATAGCGCTTGTTAACGTCCCTCTTCCCCCCTCTCGTTTGGCTCTCCGCAGGCAAGCTGGTACTGACGTCGGTCGGCATGGACTCCACGCTCACCATCCATTCCAACGGCACCTTCCTGTGTTTCAACAAGCGCGGAAGGCTCGTCAACAAGGTAAGACCTGTCACTCGGGCCCTATTAAGACATCCTCCCGAGTCGGCCCCCTTCATTAAGGCTCATTAGGCGACCGTTATTAGACTAAATACTCTACTCAAGTCGGCGCCATGGGAGGCCTGAAGGCAGTTCACTACTGGGCGCCACTTACGCCATAACAAACGACGTCGGCGACTTGGTCGCCACCGACTGCTTTGGGCCCTTTGGGGGCCTCCTGCGTGCCGCCGCTTCGCCGAGCTCTCGCTGCCGGCGTGTGGCTTTGGGCGAACGGCCGCAATTAGAGAGGCCGGCCAGGAGCCCACGCCGCTGCCCGAGACGCTGCGGGAAACACCGAGAACGCAGCCCGGTCCCGAAATTCAGGCTCTTCCTTCGAGCGGCTCGTTCCTTGGTCCTGGCGATAATTTCTAGCTAATGTGTTTAATGTGCCACGTGCGTCGAACTCACCTCGTGATTTTAAGCCAACTTCCTCGGTTTCCCCCTCACGTGATTTCTGAAGTTCGGGACTGTACCACACTCCTGAGAAACGGGCAAAAGATGCAGGCATTTGTGCGACGAAAATCCCCCAAATATGCTTAGAAACTACACCAATAATCCCGCAGGTCCTGTTGTCGAGTGTCGGCAAGTATTTCACTGCGCACGTTTTTAGTGGTGCCATCTTAGGGTTTTCCGATATGAACAAACTGTGAACAGTGAGGGTTCGACATCAAAGGAGACTATCCTGGGAATATTGAAACAGGTCAAGTCTGCCTGCGTCTGCTTTAGTCACTGACAAGGTGAGAACGTCAGGGAGGAGCTTGAGTTGTCCCGCCTCCAGCGCGCTTCGACGTTTCCCAACTGCGCGCGCAGACAAAGCACGGCGCAAGGCACGGAGCGCGTGCGGGAGGCGTTCGAAAGACACCGTTCTTGCTCTGTCAGTAACTGTAGCACACTTTGATTTCAGACTTCCGAATACCCAGCTTCTGCTTTATCCGCCACGCGTCGAAAACAGAACGGGTTTGAATAGGCGCGATACGCTTGATGCCGTCTACCGATAAGCCGCCGGGTAGATTTACAACCTCTTTCGTGCAGTTTTTGGTCTTCTGGTTCCATATTACGTTATCTATTATAGTTTGATCGGGGAATGTAATGGAGTGTATGACCTGGGGGGGAGTGAGTTCGCAGTGTTACCACTGGAGCGAGGATGGGGGAGGGAGGGGGGGGGTGACTTATATATATGGCTCTTCCATAGCAAGGTATTATTTGGTGTGAATCCCCGCTGAGGATTAATGTGTTAGCCCACGAACAGTTGGGCGACTCATTTGGTGTGTTGGTTTTATCGTACCGCAACCCCTGCGTATTCTCATAGAGCTGATATATGACGCTATTATATACAAAATTGAAACTATTTAATATTCTCTGTAACAGGGCGAAACATCTCCAAAAACGCACATTCAACGTCATGAACGTTTATACAACGACGAGGCCGAACTGCCCTTGAGGTATGGCGACACTGCTTCTCCGTTGCAAAGGCCAGTGCAGCATGATTGCTAAGCTGGAGTCGTTAACATTCACCTCACAATAGTTAAAGGGGCGATGCAACAATTTTTGTACTTTGCGCAAATACCGCTTAGAACGGAACCCTGACGTTAATGACCTATGAAACACGCGTTCGTTTTTCACCCCACGCAATAGAAGTCCCAGAAAAAAATTAAAGAAAAACGAGCAGCGTTCGCCCCCTCAACTCGCAGCCAGAACAAGTGGCCACGCGATCTGGAGCCGGTTGTATGCCGCAAATGCTGATCATAGCCACGCGCTGGCAAGGCGCAGGACATGCGCTGAGTTCCCGACATTGTTATGGCTCGGCTATTGTCGTCGTTGCAGCGATTGGACACGGGCCACTACCCGAATGCTTCCCGAGCTAGTAATTACCACGATCCCAAATCGAGTGCCCACGCAATGCTCGGGTCCAATCTATGAACCGCATTCAAATATCGTCATTGGGGTGTACTGCGGCCCCCAGTTACGTCATCATGTTTTGCAAAGGAGAGATTGACTGAAAACGATTGCTTTTGTCGTTGAAACTACACCGCAACAAAGGAGTTTCTTGGCCAGTGAAGCGTGCGTGCGAGTATCCTTGAGTCCCACTAGTGCCAGTAAGCTCGTGTAAAGTGAAAAACATTCCAATTGAATATCGTTGCACCACCCTCTTTAATACAGAATATCGCGCACACACACACACACACATATATATATATATATATATATATATATATATATATATATATATATATATATATATATATATATATATATATATATATATATATTATAATGACACCGAAATACGCGGTTTCCGCGAACACCGCCATCCTAAAGGTACATTCGCACGACGGACTTGTCCGCGGACAAGTTCCTACCAAATCAGTGAATTCACCTTTTCTGTGGTTTGAAATCCGTCATGTTCCTGTCACAAACTGCAGGCAAAACTCAAGAACGTATCCGCGGACCTCAGGAACGTGTCCGCGGACCTGAGGAATCTTGTGTATAACGTAGGCAAGCGTCATGATATAGGTCCGCATACCTGCCGGACCACGGTTCACAATATTTTAAACGCGTCTCTACTGTCTCCTGGCCGGTTCTATTTTCAGTGTTCGTGCTTATAGCGCGTGATTTGCTCGCTTTCCGAAGCGACGAACTTGAGCGTGCAGGGCTGACGACATCGCACGCTGGGCTGAGGACTTGTAAATATTGGAATACAACGAGATAGGGAGGTTAGGGTGTCAGAACGAGCTCACATTTATAGGCTGCTAAGACCGGCAGTCTTGATAGTGCGGAATGCATGTTGCAAAAGAACTGTGGAAGCCTCGCCGTCAGTATGCTCTCAGCAGCCGCGCACATAGCTATGGCCGCCAGTGAGTACTTTCTATAAGGCTGAGGCCCCACGGCGGCCATGAAAAATGACGATATAAGTCGGTGTTTGAATCGTTACTATAAAGCTTGGTCGTTCCCTAAAAATATTTTTATATATGCCACTGTATGGAAGAGCAAGTGGTCTTCCTCTTGATATCAAATAAGTATTGTAAATTAAACATTAAGCTCGGTAGGAGCACGTGAAAAGTGCCGTTTTGGGCCGTACGTGGTTTGGTAGTACAAATAGGTAAAGTTGTTTCAATTTGTTTCAAATTGTTAAGATGTGTAGATTAGAAGTGCTTGCATATCGTGGTCCGTTTTCCATTTTTATCTTTGTTTGAGAGATAAATATACCTTGCAAAATAGGCTTGATGGAAGGAAATGCAGGATCAATTTCTATCAAAACTGCTCGGTTTTTACGTTTGAAACTTGTAACAGTTATTGATCCGTATAGACCTTTGCAAAAGCAGCCTTGTGCGCGCTGCCATCTTTGTCTGCTGGGTAGTGGAACGCCTTTTGAGCATGCGCTGTTGCTTTGCTTTGTGGTATATCAGACGCTGCGCATGTGTCCACAGCTCAGTGACTCAGCATTTTTCGCCCGGGTGATAAGCGATGGAAAGGTCTATAGTTCCAAAATATGTTCTTAATTTCATAAAGATTAGTGCTCAAACTTTGTTGTGAGACTCGCATGAAGATAGAAGAAAATGTCAAAAATACAGAAACATTGTTCCGTAGTACCAATGCACCGCCGTTAGGTGTGAGCACGAGGTATCCGAACTTCTGGCAGGCAAACTTGATACTCGATCTCATGAGTTGCGTCCAGCAGAAGCAAAAGCACAGGCGCGAGCGCCTGGCTTTCACATTTGCTTTTCAGTCACGAACACTCGCGAAAGGAAAGCAAATCTGAAAGACATCTGTCCGCGCTCTGCAGCAAATCTGCAGCAAAAATAAAATGCATCTTCTTTAGACAGAAAAAGTAATTTTAATATATTTTTACCAGTTGATTGATGATGTAAGTGTAAACAAGATAGATTATTTCGCATATACACATTATCAGCAGCTTCTTACAGTGAGCGTTGCTCAGTTTTGTATTAATTCAGCTACAAACGTAATAGTAGGTTCTTTTGGAGTTTTTAGTCTGCTTGTGCCATCTGTTGAGATGTGATCAAAATTGAAGAAATACTTGTTCAGGAAAAGTCCTAGGGTGGCGCTGATTTTGTCCTTGAAATATAGACGGTTTTAAACAGCTGTGCATAGGCGGCGGCATGACTGACCTTCACTTTCTCTTCCTCTCATTTGGTACGCTTCACTTCATTCCTGACAGGGTTAGTAGTGAGTTCTATACACAGCAGTGTTATCGTGTTATGTCAAGAAATTTGTCTTGGGGTTATTTTGTTATCAGCCATTTTAACGGCTGGGCATCTCAGTGAGGTAACAGAAAGCCAGCTGTTGCGACTCAAATCTGACGCTCGGGAAAAAGGTCGAATAAACTCCTTTCCCGCGATGTGCGCTACCAAAAGCGTTGCACGATGTGCGAAACCCTCCCTAGATTAGTTTTTCTTTTGATTGACTTTTCTTTCATTTATTGAAATAAGGGTAATCTCAGACATTCAGTTTTGACGGTGTTGGTTTAATAATGCGACGATTCCAAGCTTTCACTGTGCGTTTTACACCCACCACAACTCTTGTCCGTTTCAACTAATGATAAGCAGCCAGAATCACAACTCGTGAAGTTTCCTCGCGCTTCTCTTACGTTCTTGCAAGTGCCCGCGAAATAAAATTAAGCGGGATGATCAGTTCTGCCCTGTCATGTTCTTTTATGGCCGGGCTAGAGAGCGGCTTTCCTTGCGGCCTTCGCTCTCACCTATAGTCGCAGTGAGGCTTTTTAACCCGCGTTCGGGTGCGACCACATGACCTTGATCCAACAATGCCCCCACCCTGAACAACTGTTCCCCATTCGCTGCGATTGAAAATGTGTGCCAATATACTTATTTGAAATCACTGTAGTGCACCAATTAAAATATGGTTCGGCTTGCGAAAATTAAACGCACGTCTATAGAAACTTGTTCCTTGAGGAGACGGAGAGGAAGAAGTCTTTCGTATTCGCGACTCCAGCGACCTATAGGGGGCGCCACCACCAAACAAACATGGCGGCTGAGTCCAGGTCGCGTCGGCTCGGCCGGGCCGCCTGAGCGGGTGGCGCATTCAATTTAACAGATTTTTTTTGTTCAATGCCCAATTTTTAGGTATTTGAACTGAAACGGTTAAGTGTAGCCGGTGCGCGTAAACTTGCCAAGCGTAGTTTTATTTTGCCGGTGTTTTTTTTTTTTTTGTTCTTTTCATGTCAAACTTTTGTTTCGGAGACTTCGTTCAAAACCGAAACTATGGGCTCCGGAGAAACGGTAATAGACTCTAATTAGTTTTGATCATCTAAGGAAAGCGGCAATGGCTACAAATTGTTTCACCGAGAGTAATTTTCAGCTAACTCGCATGCCTCGACCATGCGACTTATCTGTCCGAGAAATCGAGTTTTTGTACGTATCCGCGTTTAAGAAACAGCTCCAGTCGTCTGCTCGGTCAGGAACACAGGCTGCAGGAAAATTACGAAAATTAAGCAAGCGCTTCTTGAGCCAAGGAGCGTGTTAACCGCTGGCGCCCCACTAAGCAGCTGATACTCGTATTTCAATTCAGGTTTTAGTAGCAATCGAGAAGTCATTTTGACGAGCGGTTTATGTATTATATTACGTACTATGTCCCACTAAAGCGATATTAGTATATTCTTCGGGTTGAAATATGAACTTAGTTGACTAGCTATTAGGTGAACTGCTGAATAAAAGTATATTTGACAGACAGAAAGATACTACTTAAACTTAGCCAAATGGTTCTAGCCGGTAGCACGGAGACGAATACGGACAAGCTGAGGAGAGTCTTCATCGGAGATTCACTCAGAACCTCTCTGCATTGAACTTCACGTCGAATCCTGAACGGATAAAATTAGTATTTTTTGTGGCCGGTCAACCTGAGCAATGTAGACGTATATTGCTGCTGGCTTCGACGGGGGTATAATAAATATTGGAGGCACGATAGAGCCTAATGCCGTGAGTGCTTCTAACTTTCCGAGACGCGTCCCCCACCTTTTGAAAGCAGACAATTTCCCTCATTATTCATATGCAGCGAGCAGGTTTTCCTGAATCAAGTAATTGCAAAATCAGCACAACTCCTTCGGTGTGGTCCAGAGGCTTTTTCGGCGAAAAGCAGCCAAGATGAATAGCCAACGCACCGGCCGGCGTGGTGGCTCAAACTTGAAGCTAATCGAGCACAACCAAACTCAAGAAAAGCAGCTATCGAACCTTCCCATTCACTTGACTGCAACATTGGTATTCCCTCCAGTGAAACGCCTCGTCTGTCGTCCTTAGTCCACTGCTTTACATCCTTAGAAAGAAACCACTTATCAGTTACGAAATAGTCGTCACTTTGAAGGTGTTTCAAGGCAGACAAGAAATCAAAACGTTTTTCCGTGATTCCTCCCCATCCAAGAAATCGAAAGCACATGACCGTGTGTTGTGGAGTAAACGGGCTTTCAAACATGTGATGGAAGGAAACAATCTACTGAGGCCTCACTACACTAATGAACACTCAGGCAAACCTAAGAAATTTTCGGACCTTCGTCAAATTACATCGTTCGCCACCGCGCCGACAACACGTGTCCGCGAAAGGCAGCAGAGACGCTGAGGGGCGCGGAGCGACCTGGTCCGGCTGGTTCCCGGTTTTCCCGCTTGGCGGCGTCCGTTTTGCTGGAGTCGCGAATAAGTCCCTAGTGGAAGGCGACCTCGTGACATCTGGGTCTAATTACTCTGGAAACTTCTCCGACTCAACCCCGGAGCAGAGTCATCAAAACAGTGAGGTGGAGATGCCTTTCAGAAGGAATTAAAGCGCTGTTGGAAGGGTATAGGCTACAGCGACCTCTTCGAGCCGCGGCCTCAGGGAGAAACTATACTCCCCGTGCAAAGACCGTAAGATATCGCGCCCGTTTACTCTAGCCCGGCCATGGTTCTTCCAACCGCTGAACGAGGCAAGCGTTTGTTCATTAGCACACTTGGCTTCAAACCTATACACACATCGGGAGATTAACGCGAAAAACAAACTTGCGCCGCAGAACCCAGGAATTATCGACTGGAACCATGCCGCCGCCCGTTTCTATCGGTATGAGCAGCGCACCGGCGTGCTAAATTTGTCGCCCACATCGGAGGCACTAGGTGCCTCTTACTATAGTTTAACTTTCCACTGCCTAAACATCTAACTACAAATTACTTACGGCGTATTTGCACAAATGTTTTTGTACATAGAAGTGAGTAGACGTTATCGCGTTTCGAAGTCACGTGCGCCAAGTCAGGAATGCTTGCTAATCCCCGTACTACGCCACTTCGCCGAGAGCTGGGGTTTGTCCCACCGTTCCAGCGAGAAAAGAATATGGCGTCGAACGAAAATTCGATGTTGTGTGTGAAAAGAATGGTGGAAGTTTGAAGTCGTCACCTTCTTGCACCTAACAGCGACAATGTTGACAGTCTGATATTGGGGTTCATTTTTTGACGCTGTTGGATTAAGAATGCAACGACTTCAACCATACACCATGCTTTTCACGAACTTCAACAAACGATTCGAACTCAACGTTCGACGCCATCTTCCTTTCTCGCCGGAGCGGGGGGACAATCTGTAGGAAAGGAACAGTTTGTCCTCGGCTCCCTACAGAGTACGGGGATTAGCAAGCGTCCGCGACGTGACCCACGCAACCACAGAGACGTATATTCTTCTACCTGGAGAAAATCTACGTCGTGTGAGTACACCACGAGAGCAATATGGCACTGTCAACTTTGACGCTGTTGCTGTAAGAATGCGACGACTTCAAGCTTCCCACATGCTTTGTGCACACGCCATCAAAATTGCCGTTGGAAGCCATCTTATTTTTCGCCGGAATGATGGGGTAATCATCGGCTTACACCATTAGGAGCTTCACCATGAGGGATACATGGCAGCGTGGGAAAGCCGCTTCTCACATGCAGTGCTGCGCAAAACTAACTTCAATCTAGTGAAAATTTAGCGCGACATTCTCCCCAAAATACCTTAATTGCACGCCGATATTGTTAAAAAAAAAAAAGTTGGATTTCATTCGGGAAAGTTAGGTAAATAACTCAACAGGCTGGGTTGTGATCGGGGAGTCAAGACTTCACCACGCAGTTCAGCCAGTAGGAGCAGGAATACCACAAAAACTGCAATAAAACGAACCATCTCGTGGCGGCGTTAAATTAAGGGAGCACTGTACTTTCCCAGGGTGTATGCCAGTTTTCGTTTACAAAAAGAAGGGAAAAAAAGATGAGAAGTCTTAAATGAGCCATCAGGCTTAACTTGAGCTTTTTGGTGATGTCAAGTTCATTAAAATATCCTTAAAATCCCTCACGTAAGAACTTGCAAAACTTTGCAGAAAATCATCAACGGCAGATTGGTAGACATTTTGTTCTGTTAATTTAAAAATACAAAATTTTTACTTATTAATTTAGCACAATAAAATCTATTTTGCAAGTGTCAGAGAAGAGTTTTAATGCGATTGTTTGAGAAGTGTCAAAATAGCGAGCGGTCAAACTTGCGATCCCCGACAGGTGAGAGAAACGTCAGTTTTGACCTCGGTCGCTTCAATTATAAATGAAAACCAAGAATATCCGCCAAGCTTAGCGTTTCCGTTCTCTTTCGTTTAAAGAATAAACATCAAAATTATTGTATTTTGTAAAAATTAAGATATCGACCCCAAAACCGTGCTGAAATTTAGATAAAACCACCCAGATACTTTTTTACACTTTGATAGCGCTATGGTATTCATGCGCAAAGGCGCGGCGAAGTATCGAGTATAGTTATCGGGAGTTGATCGGCATTAAGAAATGCCGTTGTCGGTAGGCACAGCTTTTATCTAGGCACTTTAATTTAACCAATATGCAGCGCCTTCCTGTGAAACAGTATTTGAAGACAAAACCTCAAGACGGGAAAAACGAAGGACGACACAACACAACAAAGTCCTCTGTTTTTTTCTTTCTGAAGTCTCCGGGTTTTATCTTAAAATATGTTCAACCATCACCAGCTAGTTTCAGCCCTAACTTTTTGTTCGTTGAACACAAACAAACCTGCCTTCTCGTCA
Organism: Ixodes ricinus; assembly: GCA_037355805.1. Taxonomy (NCBI): domain Eukaryota; kingdom Metazoa; phylum Arthropoda; class Arachnida; order Ixodida; family Ixodidae; genus Ixodes; species Ixodes ricinus. Next base: position 21,176 of record JAZHYW010059923.1, on the reverse strand, counting down.
AAACACCGCGACGGGGTCTGTTCCAAAAGAGTCGGGAAAGGTTTGAAGGTCAGTTTTCGTGTGTTTTCTGCCTGCTCGGTTCGTCCGAGAACGTGGATAGGGGCCGTGAAAAGGCAAACCAGACGCTGTCGAACTACAATTGCTTGTGCAGGCAACACTTTGGGTTGAATTCACAGATACATGGGGTCGCCAGATGTATTTGTTTTGTTCCAACATTAACGAGGGAAAACCGCCCAGTTGTCCGGACCACCCGCGGGTTCAGTGTGTTTTCAAATTCAAACGGCCGCCTGATCGTTCGAACTGTCGTCTGCTCTTTCAAACTTGTCTGCTTTTTGTCGTCTGCTCGTTCAAGCAAAAGCGGCCCGTAGACCAAACTTTGACCCGGTGATTGCGGTAAGAAGTAATTGCAGGTCTCAAAAGACTTTTAAGTATGTGCTCGGTGTAAACAGTAGATACAAGATGTTGATCATTGGTACCAGTGGCCATCACCGACTTGTTACGCCTGATTCACTTGGTCTGTTCCCGCTTCCGATTTTCAGTGTCGACGTCGATCATCGCCGCTACCGTCTACACTTTTTGCAGCACGAGCGACGTCGCGACCGAAAATAGCTAGAAGAATCTCATCATGGTTTTGGCGTCCATTCTGCGGCGTTCACGCGAATGAATCGCCGCACGTCAAACTATTTACGCAAAGTTTAGCGGCGTAACGAGCCTCGATAATTTCGCTCAGGCGACTAAAGTGGTAAGACATTGCTATGAGGACGTAGAATCGACAATTCCAACGCGAAAAAAGAGTACGCAGACTCACACAGACGCCGACAACGTGATATTCCAATGGTTTGTTGACGCGGGACGCGGTGCTTCTTGCCCGCACTCCATTGCGCATGCGTTCGAACTGTCGTCTGCTCTTTCAAACTTGTCTGCTTTTTGTCGTCTGCTCGTTCAAACGACAGCGGCCCGTAAACCAAACGTTGACGCGGTAATTGCGATAAGAAGTAAGTGCAGGCCTCAAAACACTTTTATGTTTGAAGGTTGGTTGGGTTAAGTAGGCTCAGTGTAAACAGTAGCTACAAGGAGATGTTGATCATTGTTACCAGTGGCCATCACCGACTTGTAATGTCCGATTCTACTTGCGATTTTCAGTATCGACGTCCACCATCTCAGCTACGGTCCACGCTTTTGCAGCCCGAGCGACGTCGCGACTGAAAATAGCGAGCAGAATCTCATCGTGGGAGTTAGGCTTTAGCGCCCATTCTGCGGCGTCCACGTGAAATGAATCGCCGCACGTCGCACACAGTGTATCGAGCCTCGTTAATTTTGCTGAAGCCGCTCAAGTAGTCGGACATTGTTAGGAAGACGTAGAATCAACAATTCTAACGCGAAAAAGAGCACGGGGACTCACACGGACGCCGACAACATCGCATTTCAATGGTTTGTTTATGCGCGACGGCGAGCTTCTTGCCCACCCTCCATCGCGCATGCGCGGCGCCGATGGCGTCCGCTAGGGGCGCTCCGGTTTGTTTGTAAACATGAGTTGGTGTATAGTGGGTAGACCTAAAGCTAGCTGCCTTTTTCTCCACTGAGACTCATGCGAGAGCCAAACGCCGGCATCTGGCGTTTGGCTCTCGCATTCTAACGCGTTCGACGAGTGCAGTGGAGACAAAGGCTGCTAGCTTTAGGTCTACCCACTAATCCTTCCAACCAGAGCTCGGCATTTTGACGTCCCCGCGGCGCTCTCGTTTCCTCCTCTCCCCTCTCGGCGCATAGCTTTCCAACAAAGGGCGCCTGACCGCTGCCATGTTCAGCGTTCGTGCGTATGCATGGCACATGTTCTTTTCGCTTGCCGAAGCACGGCCGGACTGGAAGCGCGCGCTTTCTTTCTCTTCTTACGGCCTTTGCAACTGCCTGGGAGTCAATGGCATTTTTTCTCCGTATGTAGTTCACTTAGCTTGCCGACCAGGGGCGCAACCACCTCACCCACTTCACCCCAATCGGGAGTCCCTTCGAACTGCTTTGCGCTGGTGTTCGAGCTTCGTGCAGGTTGTTGTTTTGGCAACGGCTTCATTGAACTTCGCTCCGCTGTTAGGTCGGCCTACCAACAGGCAGTGTCGTCACGCTAAACTGCGTTCGTAAAAATGAGCACGAAGTTCTGCAACTACTCATTGCACCCTATCTTGAAGACGCGCCAATCCTAAGTTGCCCAGAGGGCATTGACAACGGTCACTCAAAGCGCTTGGCTGGTTTAAATCGGCCAACGAAGTTCCTCAGTAATGGCTTAGGTGATTAACGCATGCAAGCGACGGTCACGGACAGAAACGCAAAAGTCAGCGGATATGTGCACAAGCCCTCGAGGAAGCACTCTGAAACTGTAATATGCACTGTGCGAAAGCTGTACTAGACTACTTACATCCTCGTTCTAGAGCAGCTGACCGACTTCATGTGCGGCCTACCAAATGATGATGCAGACCACGGCAATAGATAGGTTGGGCCTGCTCACATTTCACGAGATTGTACAAGTGATTTATTGATCATTTAAAGTTCCTCCGCGTGGAAGGATGTCGTCTCCTCCTGTTCATGAGTCGCAACAGAAGTCGTGAGGCCGATGGTAGGTTAAGATTATTCCGCAATTCTTCCTACTTATCTTGCGTTCTTCACGTGCTTTTTACTCCGAACCTCTCGAGATGTGCGTCAAATATTCGCCGTATTGAGCTCATCAGACTGCATTACGATGGTCATGCAGGGTCTAAACGTAAGGATCAGGTGTAAAAATCTCGGCCGCAAGTTGCGACACCGCTGAGATACACTTTCAGACGCGCTCTGTGCAAACGCCAAAGGGTGATCCCAGGGGTTAGAGTGACTTCGTACACCTGCGCTATTGCTTGGTGGAACATTCAGCCATTTACGCCCAATCGTTTTGACGTATTTTTGAAGTACGCAATCCAGTGCTCTATCAGCTCCGGCGCAGCTTGGCCAATGCGAGAGACGCTCGTGTTTAGCGCTCTGGTCACGCACCAGTACTGAGCGCTGCGCTGAATATTCAGTGCAACAATGGATGTTCTACCCGAGACCGCCAGACATGTGGGCACCGTACCAGGGTGAGTTGACAGCGCCCTCGCGAATTCGGCGGGATGTGACGATGCCCAACTGCAAAGGCTCGTGCAGATAGAGGCGCTGTCCAGACCGTGGCCAGCGACGAACTTGCTGTGCTGGCTCGATCATCGCATCTGGGCCTGAGCTGAAACAATAGAGCACAATCGTGTTTTCGGAACGCTGCCGCTGAGCGGAGAGCTCGCGCGGCCACTTCGATGCATGCTTTGAACGCGCGCCGGTAGCGGTAGCGAGCCTTGGAAAATGACCTACTAAACTCCCTATTAAGGCGCGTTCACACCGGCGATGTAAAGCAGCCGCGCGATGCCACTAGATCGCATTGCAAATAAATTAGATAGTCACACTGGCGTGCGCGATGAGCGAGTCCAACGCCTTCGTTGGTGAGTCGCTTCTCGAAAACTCTCGCTACGAACGCCGTTGATTGGCCCAGCCGCTCCGCGACAAGATCGAATCGCAAAAAGTTGGGTCAGGCAGCGACTGCTCAAATCGCGTCGCTTTTTGCCCGCGATGGTCGCTTTTGCGATGAAAGTTATGGTGCGCCTAGATCGCATCGCCGGTGTGAACGCGCCTTTAGAACTGACCGTTTCGATATTTGTTCTGCTCTACATTTAGCCAACATTTACACACGCGTAACACACAATACGCACATAGGTTGTCCGAAAAGAATATATAGCGGTTTTTTTTCTTCACTGCAAATTTTTTCTCTTCCAAACAACTTTTAGAGTGACAGACAGAACGCCCAGTATTCCCTCTGCGCTGCACATCTTTATTTTTACCTCTCAACCATTTTTCATATTCGCCATTTTCATAACGAGGCATGATTCCGTATTCGGGTTTCGACTTCTCGCGAATTTGCTAAGACGCGCTTACACAGTCGAGCAAATAACATACATGAACGAAGGGGAAAAAACGGGCAGATATTAAAACGGCTGAATCCCCACTTTATATATATAGAAATCTTGTCTCTCTTTTTTAATTCTTTTTTTATCGCGGTGATCCTGGGCAAAATGACCTGCCGATTAAGTTTTTTTTTTTTTTTGTTTATGCAAGTTGGTTTTAATATCCAGTTTATCAAGATTATCTTACGGTTCGAGGTATATTTAAAAAAAACGGACTAGTAACAAAAATATTCTTAAAAAATTAATAAATTCGCAACGAGCGTGTCGGTAATAGTCAGCTTACATAATCCTTTCCCTATGTTAAAGGGACCATGAAACGATTCTGAAATCGAATTTAATCCACCGGACGCCATAAAAGGTGTGAAAAGAAACACAAAAATAGGGAGCCAAAAAAATTCTTTGCTATAGAACTTTTAAAAGAAAACTGGACTCTTTTGCGCCTTCTTTCCTTCGAAAGCTCTCTGACTTTTCACATGCTATGCATCCGCGGAACTGCAGCACGTCAGCCGAATCCACGTCGCCTATTGGGTAAGCGCCTACCTCACCAGCACCGCGATCATAAACAATAAATAGCCGGCAAATGTTTCCTAAAAGTTTTGTTAAATAATATTCAGATCCACATTTTGTAGCATAATTAGAGATATGTGTGTCGAAAATTGCCGAATTTGATAATGCTGAGAGCTAAGCGCCATCTATCGTGTGGTAAGCGAAGCTGAGAGCCAGCTCCGGAGGGACTCCATGGGACGAATATGTTGCGAATAACCGACGAATTGTGCCCGGCGGCTTTTGCTCTGCGCGTGGAATCAGCACAGTGCCTGCTACGTCGCGCGCAAAGCGAGCGTGCCGTCGGGCGGCGTTCGCCACATAATTCGTTCCATGGAGTTCAGCCTTTACGACCAAATCAGCATGGCTGACAGCGTCGCTTGGTCGCGACGACCAACGAACGTTTATTTTTCTACGTGTTCTTCTCGCGCGTCCCGACTTCAAGCAGCAAGAAAAAAGTACTCGAAACAGACCACGACGAACAAGAACGCTGGATCCACGAACACTTGAGAAAAGCTACAACGGTCACGAATCCACCGACTCCGATCAAGCGAGCTGCGCAGAATATAGGCCTAGCAGGCACTCCGACTCGGCGCAGCGTTGCTTCGACGGTACTTGGCCAAGACGGTCTGCCCACGACCGGCTGGCGTGCTGAATGGAATATGCCCGCGCGACCTTTGTGGACCCTTCCCGTATTATAGTTTGATCGCTGACCTCAATTTTAGATTAGCTGGTGAGGTCAATCTCTTCCCCTTCTCATCTCCTTGTTTTCCGAGGCAGTGTTGACGAACACTGTCGTCGAAAAGGAACTCTCGTCGACTCTATCTTCTTGTTTTGTGTGATATAGAGCTCGAATAAACGCCGTATGGATTACCTTCGTAACACGGTGTGTACACTTTGTTATTAGTATGCCATTTTATTCTGACACGACTGCACGTCACTGTCGAGCTAAAAAGTTCGTGGGAGCTACGTGCAATGCCGGGCCAACCTTCCTTTGCCGAGTGCCGCGTCAGTATCGAGTTGCAATCGTAAAGATCGGTCCCGAAGCGCTCACCAACAGCGCGAATACAGCACTTCCATCAAACGCGGCGTCCGCTCAGTGTGTGAACAGGTATTTACGTGGCTCTTGCTGACACTGTCGTAGTTCAAACGTATCTTTTTTAACGTCGGCTCGCTCCCAGCTGCATCTCCGAGGCCGTGAAAAACGCCGCGGCGATTTGTTTCCATCTACGTCGCTTTGCAAACGACTGACACGGGCCGCCTTTTACCAACAATGACAGTTGGGTTGACTTCTGGAGTCTTCACCGGAAGACTCGCCGCACTTCCCAACAGGCATACCGGCGTATGAGACTAGTCCCATGCTGTCGCTGTAGCGCAACATATCTCATTTAATTTCGCACAGCTGCGATGTGTCCATGGCTATCGCGGCGATGAGAGGCGTCGATTCAGAAAATACGTCGGTGACATCAGCGCAGTAAAACCTACCGGCACACCCCCAACTCGCCGCCGCTAACGCTCCCACTCTCCTACTGCCGAGAGAACTTCCGGTTCCTGTCCCAGCGTAAGTCACGACCGTCAAAATTACGCCGCAACTTGTTTTGCGGTCAGTTGGAGAGAAAGAAAAAGTCGATATTTCATTATTTTTTTGTGTAGAAGTTAATGAACCGAGACGAAAACGGATGCCTGTTCGGCATTCAGTGAACGTTGAAGGTTTAATGTAAAAGTTATCTGGCAAAAGTAAAAAGGTAATTTCATGGTCCCTTTAACGAAGAAACTTAAACACACATTTTTTGCCTTCTTTTTTTCCCTTCAAAATCGCTTAGTCGCACAGTACCCGTCGTGGAAAGGGTGGCATCGAACCGGGTGTCCGAATTATATACATATATATATATATATATATATATATATATATATATATATATATATATATATATATATATATATATATATATATATATATATATATAGAGAGAGAGAGAGAGAGAGAGAGAGCTGGAATTGCTTCTTCTGTGACATTTGAGCCTCGCTGAAATATAGCTGTATTCTCACTATTTGCTCCTGCCAAGTTACTTGAAGACTTTTTTTTCATGTATAATTTTTTTTTGCTAGATTCCAAATTTTTTTTTCTCTCTTTAAAAAAAAAAAAGAAAAAAAGGCGATTTACCGAATTTCGTAGCTATACTTTGATGTCTCCATTCCTAAGCGTTGGCCCGTTCGTGGCAGTCCTTTTCGTAGCACGGAAAAAATATCGAGCCGTCAAGCTAGGCGCTCGTTCTTGCTTGAAGATAAATGCCGTGGTACTCGAAGCAGTTTCGCTGGCCGTACTTTTGCCGCCTTATCTAATCGCTCCATCATTCATCATCTGACATTTACTTCATTTTTCGCGCGCCAACCTGGAACTGTCGATTTCCTATTTTGGGCGAAAGAGGCAGCAATGCTGATGACTAAGATAAACAAAATTGCAAATGGCGTAAAACGTCTAACGTGGCTCTTGATAAAGCGTTGTGTGGCGCAGTGACAAATTCTTGATAATGTTTTCTGTGATGTTTACTGTGTCTTTTTATCTATTGTTTCGACGCCTCTGAGTGCACTTAGTGACAAATGTCTAGAAACGTTGCAGTCACATCGCCGCTAATCTTTAGCGGGAGTATCTGAACCTGACATCCGACTTGTGAGCAGAATTTGTTGCATACATGTATGCTTGCTTGTGTGCGTTTTTTTTTTTATAGCACAGTTTGTTTTGTAGCGTCTGTCCATTCAGCCCATGCCAGTGTCCCTCTATTTTGCCGAGGGAAATTCCAGCCGGTTCTTATAATAATGTAACGAACAACGTGAAAAAGCGCAATGACGTGCAAGCGAAACGCGAAAGTTTCGAAAGCAACGTCGAAAGTAATCGACGTTACTCGCCAGAGGCGCTGGCCAAAGTTGAGAGCTACAGGTCTATATGTTTCTCGACGACTGCTTGAAGCGTCTTCGCGTGGAAGCTCATCCACGGTCTGCCTTCCTGTCTCGCAGAAACGGCGCAGCAAGCGGAAGAGTCTGTGCCAGTTCCGCGAGATCCTGCGCCACAGCTACTCGACCTTCGAGTCGGTCTTCAACCCGCACTGGTACATCGGCTTCAACCGCACGGGCCACCCGATCCAGGGCCCCAACGTGCGCTCCGGAAGTGGAAGTGCGCCATGTTCCAGAAGCGCGAGTTCCGATCCGCGCCACGGCAGCCCTTCGACAAGGTGTCCCAGTACGAGTGGGCCAAGTACTTCGAGACCCCAAGCCGGCCAAGAGCTGACGGCCGCTCGGCGACGCATTTCGGCTCCCGCTAGCCTGGTCCACGCCGCGAGCTCCACGACCAGCTCTCCAAGAACGCCATGGACCTCCGGGCTGAACCCCCGGCTCAGGACTGTCTCGCCCGGGCAGGCGCCGGGACGCAGCTCCTCCCTTAACCCTGCATCCGGTGGGCGCCCACTGCACCCTCTTCCGACACTAACATTATCGCATCTATGTGTATATACGCATCCCCTTTCTTCGCCTTCTTTGATTCTTCACGAGTGTACTGATAATTAGTGAACCTAGGAAGAGACGCACTTTACGCTAAGGTTCGCACGGCATCCCGAACGCCTTAACCTGCCTTAACGTGAGAGGTTTCCTGCAGTCTCGTAAGCTGGAGAACTGGACTCTGCGGAGGGACTAAGAAACTGGTGCGAGCTTTCGCCTTATTTATTCAACAGGTGCTGCAAAGTTGGCCTCCAAACACTGTAACATGAACAACCCTTCGGAGGATTCAAGATTTAGAAGGTGTGACATGTGGACCTCGCTTCATCCTGTTGTGAAGATGACTTCCAACTTTGCCATTAAGAGAGAAAGGTTATTGTGAGCGCCACGCCACTCCTATGTACGCTGACCGAGGAGGCTTCTTTTGTGGCATATCATCTAACGTTTGTGGAGAGCCTGACGTGTTGCAGTGGACTCTCGACACACAGGCTTGTTGCGCAGGAACCGTGTTAGAAGCCCTGCGTTGTAACGCGCTGGTCGCGTCTCTCTATGCTCGCATGCATGCACTTTCTCATATGATTCGAGCTTGTTCAGCGCGAACATACGACTCGTGAGTCTCGCGCTGGTCTGTTGCCGTCGTGATGCGCAAGAAAAAGGTTAAGCTCAGCTGCAAAGCCGAACCCCTTTGCTGGATGTATTTGGTAAATATCCGACTCATGCTTTCGACCGGGTCAATGTTACGAATTGAAACTGTAGCTCTTCAATGAGGGGGTGTTACTACAGACGTCGGCGCTGAAGAACGCCAGTAGCATTCACCGAGACTTTACTGAAAAGTGCGGCAAAGGCGCACCCTTCGGCGTCAATACGTCCTGGCAATCGGCTTGCGAGGTAGCGAAACAATGTCTCACGGGTTTAGATGCGTCGCTTTTTCTACTCCAATTTTGAGACAGTTACAGCTGTTAGGGATGCAGTGTAAACAGCGTAGAAATATGATGCCTAAGACCCCTTGGGAATGTACAGTAGCCGTCACATTTTGCTCTTCGTATTCCATCCGATGATGCAGAGTGTGAGCGATTTTGCATTTCTTATGTCGACTGGCGCAAAGTAACCTCGCCGAAGTAGACATCAGCGATCCATCGAGTTCTTTCGCTGGCTGTTTACTGGGTGCGCGCTCGTGTGCAGGTAGAAATCATTCCGTTCACCTCAGGTGCTTTTTTTTCTCTTTCCGAAGTGTAACAAGCTGTATATATGTACACACACGCAGTATTTATTTCAAGTACATTGTAAAGAAAATGTATGTGAAGTAAGAGATAAAGTACTGCCGCCGCGAATGCCAGATTTTTCCGGTTGTGTTTCATCGCGTTTTTGTTCGCTGTTACTGCATAATGTTATTGTATTGTTGTTCTGTTTTTTTTATATATATTATTGTGCATCTGGTATAATTATTAGGAAATTGCGGTAGTCACTCTTCTCGGGCCAACAGTGTCATGGGTTCTAAGCGGCTTTACGCCTTCTCAACTGTTTGTTCCTAGTGACAAAATATATGGACGCAGGAGTCTGTTGAGGTGTACCGCGCCCCGGCTACCTGTTCGCTAATACACAACGCTGGGCGCTTTCTCACATCCTCCTGAGAAGCGGCGTCTTTTCGTGCGATGTCGTGTCTCGAGTCCCACCAAAGCTCTGCTCGCGAATGTGCCACCTTCTCTCCAGGCTATCAAACGGGACCACTCGCTTTTTGGTGGCTTTGTTCCCGTGCTTGTGTTCAGCTGCTCAGGTCTTGTGAAGTCATTCGCCACTCGATCGGGGCAAGTGTCGTTGGCTGTTTTCGAGCTAAGAAGAGATAGGAGACCAGCGATCCATCAACTGCTGCTAGATTTACTTCGACGATTTTGTGAAGATTCTTTCGGCGTGTGTGCGTCGGCAGTTCTCCTGCCAAACGCCTTGGCCGCACTCGTCTTGCCCCGCCCTCTGATAGCATTTTTGTTTTTGTTTTCTCACATCAGGCTACTTTTTTAGAGACGTTAGTTGCGCTGGTACATATTTAATGCATTTAACGATGTATTATATTTTGGGACAATTTTGCGACCCGTAAATCTCGCGAAATTGATAGTGTGGAGATGATGACGCGTGAAACCTCGAGGATATTCCAAAAGCAAGATTGGAGACCGTCTTTTCATTTGCGACGGAACACTCATATGCACCTCTGCAGTTGGCCTTCAAGACTCAATCTTTAAAAAAGAAAAGGAAACAAAAAATAATTAAATATAGTTTGTGTGAAGCCAAGACCTCCCTGCCATTATACATTCAGCATACAAAACAAGTTCATTAGCGATTATTGAGACAACAACCAGACGCCTCTAAGAGAGCCATGATATTGTAGCGTCCGAGAAACGCAACTGTCGGACGTTGCAAAAACAGCCGAAATCGATGCTAAAAACTTACTTGCGATTCCAGCCATTCATTCTTTGTTTTAACTTAAATGTTTTTGCGCGGAGATGGCAGCGATATTTGCATTTACGGCGAGTTGTATAACTCGAAATCGTCAGTGAACGCGCTTGCTTTCAGGAAGCGGTCGGGTGTGAATAAAAACAAACGAAACGCCGAAACCCAAAATAAAGAAAAGCGAGACTTCGATGGCCCGGTGTATTCGTCCTATCAAGGCGGCTGTGGGGTCCTGACAAGATGGACTAGTTTAAGGTACGAAACAAGGGTCTACCTGTCTTCCCATAAATAAAAGAAACAAAAAGGGGTAAGAAATGATGTCCTTGTTTGCCTTTAGGTTCGTGCACGCTTCCTCCTCCCCAGACGAAATTATTTTCCCGTTTGATATGAACAGGCGTGACGTGATTCGCGAGCGTGCTCCTCGGTTTGTGGGGTCACATTGGTGTTGCCGAGTGCTTTTGCAAAAAAAGCTAGGAGTGAAGTGAAGGCTGTTGCGCGAGCGCTTTGCTTTGTATTGTGTCTCGACTGCCCGCCAAGTTGCGAGCTCATCCTTTATATTAATGACGTGGTTGTTCCTGCGATCGGTTTATACAAGCTCCGTAAAAATCGGAAATCCCTGGGCGTGTTCCCATTTAAATGGATGCACAATCCGTCTACTAGTTTGAGTACGCTTCCGACGAATGCGACCTTTCAATTGTAATTCACGATTACCTACGCAGCAAGCACGTGTCGCCGGTAACAGTCGTCATCATAGATTATATATTGTTAATTTCCCAGCAGCTGTATGTGGGTATAGCAGCCCATGTTTCGCGGTGTCCCGTTCTGTGACGCCAGAAATATGGTGTTCTTTTTTTTAGTAGAGTTTTTTTGTTTTGTTTTTTCGGGAATTTGAGGGCTCAGTTTTTCCTGCAGATCTTATGTTGCAACATACTGTGTGTTTCTGAGGCGTTCGCAGATAAATTTCGTTCGCTCCACCATCGAAGAGTGACTATGTCATCCGTTGCTTGCGTGAATTGTCGCAAACTTCCGAGATGTCATCGTACTCGCACGGCGCATGCCTAACGGTGGTACGGGATACTCGCATTCCATTTAGCGAGAGGTCTTTGTTTGTCGGCGTATCTGCGACTTGGCGACTTCAGTATGCAGGAAGCTTGCAATTGCACCTTCTTGCCCCCGCATTCAGAGACGTGGAATTCCCTGTTAACATTTATTTGTTTCGTAAAACTATTTCAGTTATATTCCATTGCCCACCATATCCGATTGTGGGAAATAAAACGGAAATCCAAAATGAATCAAAGTATTCCACAAGACTGGAAACTATTTGGGGGAGATACTGGCCAGGGTTCAGCCGCACCGATATGGCTAGATATATTTTCGCTTCAGTGGAAGCGTGATAGACTTTGCGAAAGTCCATGTTGTGATAAGGCAGTGGGCAGAAGAAAAACGATTACTGAATGACAGTTTGCTTTTAGAACGTTTTCTGCTTCATTTCAAATTGATGTAGCGATTCTTTATAGAAAAATACAGATGACTCAACTCACGAAGTACACTGCGTAGCAATAAATGTTTTGCGCATTAAGGACTGGTCAGGTAAAACGCCGAGGGCATAACTATATTGGGTATACTTAAAACCAATTAATCATTCAGCGGTGTGAACTTAAAGGTAATATTACGCCAGCTATCAAAGCTCGAAAGAAATTGACAAACTCCGGTTCAATAAAGAACTATCCGTGGTGCCGCACCGATTAAAGACATAGGATGAGTTTCTTTTGAGTCTCTGGTTACATGAGAGAACCTGGAGAACTATAATGTAAGATATGATAATAAAGGGATCATGAGATTGACATCAAGTATACAAATAAATGAACTGTTAATATAAATATTGTAAACTAAGTTTCTACGCACTGCACTCTAATGTCCAAAGTTCCAACACCAAATCGCTTACTCATTTACAAAGAAAAAGTGACGCATGTAAGCGTCGTCCTCATAGTTTAATAGCATCCGCAGTCAATTTCGAAGGAATTGCAGCTCCGAAGGAGACATTCGAATTGCTTCTGATGTGCATGGTCCCCTTTACCTGGAAGCCGTGCGTAAAATTTGACGCCCTTGCCTTCGGACGGAAGGTAACTAAAAACAAAAATGAAAAAAGAACGGGGGGGGGGGGGGTCGTAAGATTTGGGTCGCACATAGCAGAGCATAACGAGCTAGACATTTTCATACCAAATGTTGGTATACCTTTCTATTCTTTATATGTCCATATTCGTATTTTCCCCCTTTTTGAATATTTAATTTTTCTTTCAATCGGCAGTTTCCCGTTGTTTCCTCTAAAAAAAACTCCTAAACTTTACTACCTTCCCTTACCAGAAAAATAATAATAATAATAAAGCGAATAAACCTGCGTCACATTTGATTATTATCACGGGTAACTTGAGCAACGGATCGCTTTATTTGTAACGTTTTGTCCCCCCTTGAGTTCGGTACACATAGGGTGCTGCGTATTGAACAGGCCCCGTAGAATTGCGTTTATACGAGTAGAAACGCCGGATGACTGCTCAGACGCCGAACGCTGTCCGGCGTCCGAGCAGCGTTCGAAGAGTGAGTAGAGACAAGGGCATCTATAGCTACAGAACTACCCACTATAATCATTCCATCCAGAGCTCGGCGTCCTGACGTGCCCTCTCGTCTCCTCCAGTATTTACCCGTACATTGAAACACGTCCGTCCGTCTCTTTTTGTCCCCCTACTTGCTTGAACTTTTCTTTCCTCAGTCTGACACTTCACGAATCACGAGTTGACATATTTCTTCAGTTCGCATCCCGTGGCGCTTCGGCTTGTATCATCGTTCTCCTGCGCTCGGCCTTTCTCAGGTAGGAGTGATGGTCATGGCGGAACTCGCGTTTTTCATCGCTCCGAAACAACTTTGGATCCGTGTTGCGCAACTTGCATCGAACCCGGAGCAACCGAGTGGCCCAACTTTCCGGGCATGAGGCTGTTATCAGGATATAGCTTTCTCACACATGTCAGTTGTTTCAAACGCTACCAGGAAATATACAAAGGATACGCGCGGTAATGGTTGCGACTAATCGGTACGGAGGTTAGCGCGGCTTTATGAAAAGTCGCGGAGTGAGAAAAAACAATGCGTGGAAAGATTTGCGATTGTTATTATCTGTCCCCCCTTTTTGTTTTTTATTCTACTAAAACGTGTCATGTAGTGCACTTTATTATTACTATTTTTTTCTGTAAGCAGTTTTCTTGGGGTAAACTAAACCGCGCTTCCGGGATACGTTGATAAGACGCGTTGCGTGCGAATGTCTTAGATATCATAGCCACGCGGAAAACATTCCACCGCGCGTCCGGTAAAGATTATTCGAACAATCTGGCATTTGCATTTGCGTGTTTATCGCCACAGGATTCCAACAGCAAGCTACGCGCAGAAAATGAAAGAAAAAAAGAAGACGCTGTTACCGTTTTATATAAAAGCTTTTCTCTGTACTGTGCCCTCACGCCACCTATCAGGAGCAACAAAAATGTGAAAGGAGTCGACCACTTTTTAAGGAGATAAGGCAACACACGATGAAGTCACCATTTGTTCTATTCTGTATGTGCCGCTCCCGTTGGTAGACGCGGTGCACCTGACAGGCGTCGCGGGTCTCGCCCCTTCACCCTTTTGCCGGAGCAGGTGGCGATCCACAATACTTGAGTTGTGTACTGGGCCAAAAGTGCCGCGGACTCGAGAGGCGCCTTGCGTCGCTCAATACATCAATACCAAATATTCTCCGGAAAGACACCGTGTTTGTTTTTGTTGACCGGGAGTCCAGTATGGCTTCGACGCCCTTCGTGGTTATACCTATTTAACTTAAACGTGCGCGCTTTTTTTTTCTTCTCTCGTTTGTTTGGAATGGTGCAATAAACTTATGTGCCGTCGTGCGATTCGTAGCATAGTTTCTTAAAATGCGCTTCATGTCGACTAAGTCCATTTTTTTTTACCTGTAATTAAAAGGTATACACATATTCATATTCCTTTTTCTTTTCTTTCGTGACCATGTTTCAGACAGACTAGAACTATTCACGTTTGAAGCCACGAGACTGACAGGCTCTTATTGAGACGTTTTGTACGAATAATGAATTAAAACAAGTATATATGTGTGTGTTTGTCGTGTATCCATAAACCAGTGAACTATGCTTTTTTTTATGGACTGAAGTGCGCCATGTGGAAAACTGGAATGAATCGTGTGTCATGCGAATTTCGCAATCACAAATATTTTGAATGCGACTTTGTACGAAGTTCCTACTGTTGCAAACGTGCCATAAAAAGCGTCATGGCAGATGAGTCTCACTGTAAGACTGTGGATATCATTATTTGTGTTATTGCATGCGTGAATGTGTTTTGGAATAAACGTGTACATCTGCCGACTCTGCATATCTGATTCGACTTTTCCTTGGGAAGACCCGCCGTCGGGAGAAGCGCACCTGCACCTTGACGCCTATGCGCCGCGGTGCGTGATCACGCATCTGCGGCGTCGGTGATCATTTTGGAAGGTTGAATTCCTTCTTGGAATGATCCACAGATTGTCGGAGCCTGTCATGGCTGGAGTGACTGAGAGCGTAACAAATGCAGGGTGTGGCGAGTCCCTATCGAGCATCTCATTATCGCTCTTCAGCCAATCAGATTGCAGCAATAGCCTAAAACAGCGAAGTCAGCAGCTGCATTAGCATAATAAGCCAGTCCCTACACTTGTTAAGCCATCGATGACTATAGCGACCCGACCTTACTGATTAGTATTTCGTTGGGTGTCACGTTCAGGCTGGGTTCAAGTTACAAGATTACGAGTACGTTAGCCACCCAATTCGTTGGGAAATACGTTACTGGATATCACTTCTTTCTGTCAAACCTCGCTTCCTCGAACTGAATCGATCTTCACGTGAAAACCAACGTCAAACTAAACTCCTAACCTCGTGATTAATACGGAACAAAATACCGAGCGTACTTGATACGTGACTGCGTATCACAAATTCATAGTCGGGTCATGCTAATGCTTATTCACCTTCACGCGAGTCGAAATACCAAGAAAGGGCAACGATATCGATAAAATTTGGTTCTCGGGGCCAAATGCCAAAGACGCGATCACGAGGCGACGGGTTACGACGCGTGACACAAGGGCCGCCAGGCGCCGTAAACCTCACCCGCAGAGGGCACAGCTCGGATGACGGACGAACGGTGTCAGTAGTGGGCTCGCCTCGGTAGGCAGACCTATCGGGTGCACATGTGGCACAAGCGACGGATAAAACTCCCCAACAATAGGATCAAGGTCTTACGCAATCAGATTAAGCAAAGAGAGGTCGCGGCCTTCGCGGTCATCGCCTTGGCTTCCGCTTTGCGCGTCGCAGACGTTCCAGACGCCTGGGTCTCTTCCTCGACGCTGCGATGGGGTTGAATTTCGACACGGCCCATCGTCACTTGACGCGTGCCACGCTAGCGTTCTTCCGGTCATTTCAACGATGGTATACTCAACTCGCCGACGACGTGGCCAACACACCGGAAAGCACAACATCGAGGTCATTAAACTGGTTAGACAACCTAACCACAGCACGAGACTTCAATTCTACTGGGATTTTGTTTTCAAGGTGCGTATGCTTTCCGTCGTTGTTTTTCCCTGGCGACCCCCAGCCCTCATGTTCAGCGCTGACTGCGTTGTGCAACATGTGTGCAAGCGTACTCGCTTGTTCAGCGAGACGATGTCGAAGAACGCGAGGTGAGAGCTTATCTATAAAGTAAAAAGTCACTGGCATTCTAAGAAGCGCCTTCTGCCTCGTTCTTACGTTCTTGGGCGTTCTTATTGGCTGATGCCACGGTCTCATTGGCTTCGGGGAGATCATGAGAAGACTCGCCACGTCTGTGCTCAAATGATTCGCTTCATACCCTGCTGGAATCATGCGGCAGCGATTTGGCTCCCCTTGGTATAGCGCGTGTGGTGAGGCCCTCGGAGCCTCAGATGCGCGGTCAGGTTCCACTCGAAGCAATAAAAACAAAATGCCGTCGCTCGATGAGTTCATGAGTGCTGCCGCTCATGCTCGACACATTTACTGTTTAAAGTTGAAACGCTTTCAACCATGAATCTCACCAAATCTCTCCTTAGACAATGTGGTGTTCACGAATAATTTTTGTTTTACTAATAAAGTGCGATATCCCATTCGCACACAAATAAACTAACAATAGAAGGATTTCTCGTGAAAAAAAGTTGCAGTCCAGGTTTGAACAATTCGCTCGTTCCGGAAAAACCGTCTGTAATAATGGCATCGTTGAGAATATCTCTGATATTAACAAACAACCGTAAAGTTGATTCGCCAATCACTTCCGTGATTAGCAGTTATCTTCACTGTTGCCTGTTTCGACGTTCTAAGAACGCTTCATCTGGCGCCTGGACCACATGGACGAGAATGTACGCCGCGATAGTGATAGGGCACCAGTCCGATAGAGACAATTTAGTTTTATCCAGCCAGTCGAGCACGTAACTCATTCTTGTGACGTTGCGGAGCACAGGGGTGGCCAAACTGTGGCTCTTCGCGGGGGGTACAAGTGCGGCTCTCGGCGTAAGCGAAATCTCATCCCCAGCCCGGTCAGAAAGAAAGATATACGGCGTGCAAGTACGTCTCGTACTTTGGGCGTTTGTTCACCCACCAAATGCGCGCCTTTGTTTCAGCCCGACCGCAGCCACGCGTCATCGCGCGTTGCCTGTCTGTTTTCTATGTTGCCCTCTGATTTCCGTGCCTTGCGTTCCAATGCGCCAAAGACGCGTTTTGGAACTCGCCGTATAGAATAAAAGACAGCTTACATGTTGGTAACCTTGTGCCACCACCCACCATACGTGCATCGCATCAACCGAACTAAGGGCGGTTCGCTCTTTCTCGCGTGAGTTGAAACGTGGTGGCGCCAGTGTGCCAATAGCCCCCAGCCACATCCGGTTCTGATAGACGGCGGGTTTCGCAGTGTTTGGGAAATCAAATATACAGGTTATCTTATGGAAATGGCCACTTATAGCACTGTCAGACTTAATTTAATTTTATGATAAAAGAACGATGAGTAAAAATTAGGAAATGTACGTGAACTGGAAGTGTCCCGAGGCTACCCAATAGATGGCGCAACTGAGTTTGTTGCAAAACAATAAAGGCAACCAAATGAGATGAAAGAAATAAAACAAAAACTACCACGCCGCCTTTTTACTTTGGCTTTTCACTTGGACTTGCTCATTTTCGTGGCTCTTTGCAAATGCCCGTCCGCCCCATTCAGCAGGTAGTCACTGGCACATAGATGAAAGCACAAAGCCGGCCCAACAATTTCGGTCGCCCATTCGCGAGGGCAGCAAATACTATAAAGTTCCTGCGAAACAGAACACGATGTTGCGTGGTCCGAAAACACGAACTGAGAATCGTTAATATATCGTTGACACCGCGGCAAGCAATTCATCGTTTTTTTAGTTCGTCAGGTGGCGTTATCGATAGCATACTAGCTTATTTTGACCCCCAACGGTATCGATATGTATGACACCGGTTGTTTACAACCGGACTGTTTATGAACATATATGACGCCATTTCCATACTTCCTGTGTGTGGAACCCACTGGAACCGGTGAAACATGCCAGCACCATCCTGTGGTTAGTTAGCATCACATTCCCAACCGGAAAGCAATCAACAGGTGTATCGGCCATTGGCCTAGCACGACCGAGCAGCATGGGGGAACTGGCTTCACGTGCGAATAAAAAAGGGCACGCGCTGTTCCAACCAGCAGCGGCAGCCATGGCCCCACCGATTTGTTCGTCCTTTTTTTTTTTTTTTTATCTGAACGATACATGGTGTCAGAAGTGTCAGAGCTTTCCGCCTAGAGGTGAGAGTTGAGGTTCCACATGGCTGAGCTGAAGCCACCAGGACTGCGGCTATCTGAAAATGCTGCCGAGAACTGGAAGCGGTTTAAGCAACGGATGGAGCTATACTTCGTAGTCACGGAGACTAAGGAGCCAAGAACGCAATGCCAAAAGGCTGCAACCTTCCTGCACATTGCCGGTCAAGAAGCAATCGACGTGTTCAACACATTCCAGTTGACAGAAGAGGAGAAGAAAAACTACGATGTGTTGGTGAACCTGGGGGGCTATGTTGCACGTTTTGGACTCCCAGGAGACTAGGGAGAAGGAAGTGACGTCAACAACGCTCTTTGGATGTTGATTGGTGGAGTCGCTGATGACGGTGAGTTTCCGTGATTAAGATACGTTCATTCACACCTACGTCACTTCCTTCTCCCTAGTCTCCTGGGAGTCCAAAACGTGCAACACAGCCCCCCAGTTCGAACAATATTGCCTCCCGAGGGTCAACGAAACCTACGAGCGATACATCTTCCGAACCAAAGTCCAGGAGCCTGGAGAAGGTTTCGAGACTCTTCCTTGACCTGAAGACAAGGGCAAGCACCTACAACTTCGGGGATTGGTCTGATTCCATGCTGCGTGACCAAATTGTATATGGCACTTCCAACAAAAAACTTCGGGAAAGGCTTCTGCGAGAAAAGGATCTGACCCTTGTCAAGGCAGTTGATTTCTGCAAGTCCGCCGAAATATCCGAGCGCCAGAACAAAGCCTTCGAGCAGCTGGAACAAAATGTCGAGCCCGTCGCTCTTAACGAAAAGCGCCAAGCGAGGAGAGAGTCCAAGTACTGCAGCTTTGTTCATGAGCCCCGCAGATGCCCAGCATATGGCAAGATTTGCAAACAGTGTGGAAAGAGGAATCACTTCGCCGAGGTATGCAGCAGCTCAAAGAAGTCCGTTGACAACGTGCTAGATCCAGCAACGAGCTCGGACGGGGACACCGATGATTTCGAAATTCTAACCGTGAACGGAAAAAAGGCAATAGAACGTGACTGGATCATCACCACGAAGTTAGGCGGCCATGACATCCGCTTAAAAGCTGACACCGGTGCCCAAGCAAATTTGCTACTATTCTCAATGTTCAAGGCACTACGTCTTTCAACAACACCGGTGCACAGTTCCACCACTTTACGTTCTTTCGGAGGGTCACCACTGGAGCACGTTGGAAACGTTTCTCTCGAAGTTCAGATTCACAGACGAAGATGTCGTCTTATCTTCTTTGTCATGAAGAAAGGGAAGCAGGCCCTTCTCGGCCTTGAAGCCTGTGAACAGTTTCGGCTATTTAACCGAGTGGACTCGATAAGTGACCACAGCGGCCTCAAGCAGCGAGTGATGTCTGAATTCCCAGGACTGTTCCAGGGCCTCGGAAGAACCAAGAGGGAGTACAAAATGGTACTCAAAGAAGACTCACAACCAGTAGTTATACCAGCCCGACGTGTTCCACATGCTCTCAGGGAACCCTTGAAGGCTGAGCTTGAGAGGATGGTCGCCAGGCGGTATAATCACCAAGGTCCAGGGGCCCACTGACTGGGTAAGCCCTTTAGTTGTAGTAAGGAAGAAAAACTGTAAGATCCGTGTTTGCATGGACCCCAAGCACGTAAATGCTGCCTTGAAAAGAGAACATTTTCAGTTGCCGCGTCGAGAAGATATCGAAGCAGAATTGACAGGCGCAAAATATTTCAGCAAGTTAGACGCGAATAACGGGATTCATCAAATTCCACTTGACAGCTACAAGTCCCAAATTTGTACATTTGCGACACCCTTTGGGTGCTACCGTTATTTAAAATTTCCTTTCGGCATTGCTTCAGCACCCGAGGTTTTTCAGAAAGCCATGAGCCAAATATTTGACGATCTTCCAGATATCAGAGTTTATGTTGACGATGCTCTTGTTTGGGGGTCTTCACGTGAAGAGCATGACTTGCGACTAGGAGCAGCACTGAGAGCTGCAAGATCAGGCGGAATAACACTCAACGCTGAGAAATGCCAGTCTGGTGTCCAAGCGATACACTACCTTGTCGACGACGTAAGCTGGAGGAGAATCACACCAGACCCTGAACTCATACAGTGCCTTCAGGACCTCCCACTTCTCAAGAACAAGAAGGAGGTTCAACGCCTTTTGGGAACAGTTAATTACTTCGGAAAGTTTCTTCCTAATTTATTTATTTATTTATTTATTTATTTATATATTTAGATACCTTAAGGACCCCCTTGGGGGTATTACATAAGGGGTGGGTACACAGCGTAAAACAAAAGTGTAGAAAACACGCCAAAAGCTACTCGCATACAAAGAGCAAAAACACACAAACGTAAAAGGCAAACTATACACATATAGATAAATAATAATAATAATAATAACTTTATTCATCACCACAGATACATGTGGTGAATGGGAGGCCAGAGAAAAAGCTGCATGAACGCAGCTTGACGAAGCTCGGACCCCCCATTCAGCAACCGCGACACGACACATAATGTATTTACAATGAGCAGTTCATTTTTTGTGCATTTATATATGATTATAAATAACATATGCATGATCAAGACTTAGAAAAACAATTTGAGGATATTATTCTTCGAAAGCTGAATAACATCAATATTCCGAATAAAATAATTATTTAGTAACATAGGTAGCGTGTAGCTTATTTTCTGCTTACCATAATTGGTTCTGCACTTCGGAATCTGCCAAGGCTGGCGATGTCTAGATGAGTAATAGTAACTTTTTTCTTTTAAATCAGCGAGTTCAAAGATTATATCGTTACGTCCATGTGTTACGTTCGTTACGTCGTTACG
>JAZHYW010059922.1:0-41885 GCA_037355805.1 Ixodes ricinus | reverse complement strand
CTCTTACTTTTCGTTCTCTTCGTGTACTACCTGAACGTGTTCCGTGAGTCATTTGCGTTTGCATTGAGCTGCTGTGCCTAAGAGAGAGTTCTTGTGATTCTCGGCCGATTAATTTCTATTTCGTATTTTAGTGGTACTTCAGATCTATAAGCAACACTGCAGCTAGAAATAAAACATGGAAGTACTACTACCCCGCATCATTGTTAGTGCAAACAAGCCATTTCGCCGGTTTTGTACTCTCAATTTTGAAGGATTGTGATCAAAACCACTATAGTGGTGGAAAGTGTTCAGTTGGGGGTACTAACCTAAGTGGTAAATATTTATGCCTGCAAAGTGCCGTTTCAAAGTAGAATGAAAAAGTGCCGAAGTGCGATGTTGGTACGCTAACAGTGTCGTGCAGTGTACAGGTGTCCTTGAGGCTAGAGCACTGTTCAGCCGTCACGATAATAAACCAATTGACGGAGTTTGCTGAAAATTTTCACAAAGGTGCAGGTGGTGTACTTGTGATACTCAAGCTTTGTTGGAGTAGATTTCTAAAGAAACAAATGCTAACAAAAAACAACATTATTCCTATTGATACAGGAGAAATATCAGACACAAATCATCTGGTTAACGTTGCTACTTGCAGATTGTGCCACAAGCTCGGACCTGATAGTCTTCATCACTAGAAAGTTTTTGTATTTTGGTTTTATGTGGGGCACATCAGTGTCCAGCAGTGCCAACCAGGTTGTTTGTTTCTGCTTAATAATTGGGTTGTATGTTTATACAGCCGGATGCTTGTCAGCTCCAATGGACATCACGATGTCTCGTCTGTTGGTGAGAAATTAAGCCAGTGCAGCACAACTGCAACTTGGGATTTTTAATGTGCCCCAAGCAGTTGTGGCACCATGCAGCCATCATTAGCTCATCCAGATGGAAATGGCAGGGGTGGAGAGATTGAACTTCAGGATCCCTGGGTTTTGCAGCAAGGCTTTCGCTTCACGTGCTCCGAGCTGGTGTGCGCTCACACGCTCTGCCACCGATACAGCCTATTTCGTTTTCTCTTGTGCATAAAAATAGTGTTTTTCTTTTCGTGTACTTTTTTACGGACACCTACGTTTGTGAAGTTTGGGCATGATAAAATGCACCACCTGAAGTCACATTTTGCGAAATGTTTAATTGTACTCTGCTGATTGGACTTATTTATATAGATTTGTTTTTTATGAATGAATAGTGCTCGAAAATGCCCGGCATATCTATGAGCTTCAAGTTGTCAAAAGCTGGAGTAACCTCATACGCACTGCCTCAATGTTTATGGGTCACCTCGCGGTGCCTGGCTTCATGTGGTGAAGAAGTGGGCGTAGCGGCCATCTTACAAGTATCAGTCATTCTATCACGCACCATAGATACTTTCACCCTTTGTGGACAAAGGCTTCCTTTGCGACATATTATTGCGACACTTTATGCCGTGCTTCTTAAATGGTTTTGAGGCACTGTCTCAACGGTGCAGTTCGAACCTACCATTGAAATAGTAATTTGACCTATAAACGCCACTGATTTGCTGAGTGACTGGTATGTGTGGATGGCTTGCTGCACTCTGCGCATGAGGGTGCTATGTCGTTTGTCTGATTGCGCGTGTGCACGGTTGCTTGTTGTTCCCCAAACAGATACTTGATCTCGATTGCTCTTGAGACCACGTTGAAGCTCGACTTTCCGTACATCAGCGACACTGGCACGTACGCTCCAGAGAGCTGCATCTTCCAGCCAACTGCTCAATTTGTGCGCTGCCCTGAGTGAAGGCGCTTTCATGTTTTGTCTGTGTGAATGCACTACCATATATCTTAAATATACTACTTACTGATCTGGAAACTTGGGTGGCTGCCGCCTGCCTTAGAATAACGTGCATCACCCAGGCATTCCACAGAGCGCCCATTCCGAATTTGTAAGATCCAGAAAATATGCAGTACATTGATATGTAAAAATAGTGACCAAACACAGCGCCCGTCCACGTTTTTCGCAGATTATCTCTCAATTCTGAGTGAGCGCTTGCCAGGTATTTTACGGAAGTAATTTTTGTCACCATAAGCTGTTGACTCAACTCAGAGCTAAAAAGGTTTAAAAAATTTAACAGAAAATTTTTTAGAAGGGGTTTCGATAATTTTTTTAATGCGGATGTAGCATTTTCAATGAGTTTGCAAGGTGTTCCGAAATAGTTATGACCTCAGGATGTCAAGATTATAGATGGCGTTCCAACTGTCCCATCTTTTCCCGGGGGTCCATAGAGTTTCACGAAAGAATGAGCGCGTCCAAGTGACTTTCTCCATGAGTGGCTTCCCCCATGGTGAAAACACAAACAAGTCAATCCCCCAGTCAATTGACTCCTAACATCGACAGCGCGGCTCTGGCGCTTCAATTTGTTCCTAAAGGAAAACTTCCCCATAGCGTGACGAAAAGATTCCAGACCAGGTGACCTGGGGCCGCCATGGGGCTGCTTCGGACACAGCCTGACAAATGACGCAATGAAATCGGTCCAGTTCTGAGGACTGCATAATTAGTAAAATCACAAACTTAGGGACAAAAAAAAAAACAAAGAAACTAAATGTGCATAGTACTACATTGCCTCGAGATGTGTCTCTGTCACCAGCGTGTGGTGTTTGGTGTCCTGTTACTCCGTCACTTGCATGAAACTGGTCCTGAAGTGGCGGCCAAGTGACGTCATAAATACAGGAGTGTTGTGCTGGCCGGATGCCGCAACCCTGGCAGTTAAGCGTGAGAGGTTCTGGGAAAAAAATACGGAGAAGCATAAATGTCATTGTCGTGGCGAGCCTCCGAACTCCTGGCTGCCGAAACTTCCGTGGACTGTCAAGGCTGGGGAGCAACACGGGCGTCTGCCACACACACGGCCGGTGACGGCACGACATTTTTACGACGTCTTAAAGGGATACTACAACGAAATTTCGGCGCTTATTTTGTGGTCTATACATGTTCAAAGGGGCAGTATCGCATCGGACACACCAACATCTTTTTAAAAAAAGAAACGAAAAGGAATTTTAAAACAAAATAAACAATTAGCAAAGAGCGCCTGGTGGATGTCGATAAAGCCTCGTTTGTAATGCCCGTCTAGGAACCTTGACAGGTAGTGACGATAACTGTCTTGCCTTGAACTATACATGCTTTGAACCTGACGTCGTCCCGACAGCTCTACGGCCAGCACAAGAAGAGGGAGGAGGAACACACCACTCAACATGACTCTCTTCCGTGTCTCCCAGATGGCGCTATTCTCCCTCTACAAGATTATAGAAGATGAACCCGTCACTTCAAATTCACACAAAAGCAGCTTTGAGGTTAGTTGCGTGGCCCGACCGCTGCCGTGGTTCGACCACTTCAGTGGCTGGAACGGCTAGGGCATCCTGATGACGTCAGCCTCGCCGCTGCTTTGCTCATCCCGAGACAAACTACGTCACGGTTGCGCCGGATGTGACGTGCTCTCCGATAACTGCTCTCCGAGCGCTTACCAGAGTGGGCCGTTTGTAACGATAAATACAGCCATCAGGCTCAAAATACAAACGTGTGATTGTCATTTACGGGTATTGTGGATCATATTCAGCCTATTTCTGAACACGACGGGCATATTTCAAATTTCGTTGAAGTATCCCTTTAAGAGGCCGGAGATCGAGGGACCACTTTTTGGATGCACTAGACACACCAGTGGGAGTCGCGTTACATACACTGTAATAGTAGTGCAGCCACTTGACCACTCTGATTCACTGCATTGTTCTTGCCATTTCTATTTGTTAAAGAAGGTTGTAATGCCTCACTCCTAACTGTACTAAATCGCCGCTTTCCTTGACGCATGACACTTTCCAAGAATCTAACCATTTCATTGCCATAGAGGCATAATTTTGAAAGAGCGGCATTTGCTCTCAACTGCACACACTAAAAAGGTGCGGCCTTATGGATCAAGCGGGCAAGCCACACGAGACTATTAAAAAAGCGAGCTTGGACAATTACGATTGAAAACGAAAACTGTTAACACATGCTGTTTGCTCCACAGTGGCTGGCACTGTGTATGTGCGCTACAAGGAAGTGGAGCAGTATTACCGGGACCACTTGTCAGAGGAGTCTCCAAAGGTGCTACGGCTCAACAGGGTGGGGCTTTGGCTCGGCTGGATGGCTTCTCTCGGTGTCTCGATTGTGGCAAACTTTCAGGTGCGTTGCTGGAATGTTTGTTAGCACTTTATTGTTGCCTTGGAACACGGATGGATACGTCTGTGCATCTTACCTGGCTGCTCGGCTCACAGATAGTGAGGGGAAAACTAGTGATAGGCCGAACTTTTGCCGAATCGAAAGTTCGGCGCCCAATCTTGGGATTTGGCAAAGCCAATTTTTTGCTCAACTTTTCTAAAGATTCGGCAAAGATTCAGAAAAAATACATTGTTACCAGACTTAACGTTGATATTTAGTAATTTTCTAGTATGGCGCACCTTGCCTTCGCGAGGGCACCCATCAAACCAACCTGGCATAGGTGCTGCGGAGCAGCTAAGCAGTTGCCTCGCCTCAGACACAATCACGTGGTCGTGTCGCCGCGGGGTCGATTGGGATTTCGAATTTGGCTCCCGACGTGTTGCTTTCTCTCCTAGCCACTGGATGGCGCTGCAGGCGCCCCATGGAGGGCGAGGAGAAACCTCCTTGCCCATCGGTCGATATAGTCGGGTAACCGGAGGCAAAAGCCTCTTAGGACTTCGGCCGGGCTCAAGATAGGCAAGTGCAAGCAACTGCTCTCGGGCAATAGTGGGACACGAGGCCTAGGGGCCCTCTTTGTGTTTAGCTTTGGGCTTAACGTACGTTTGTAAATATTTGAGTAATGTCGGGTGCATTTGTAGCGTTGTGTTTTTATGTACCAATAAACGGGGAGCGGAATCCCGTTCCCGTGAAAGAACCAGGCTGGATTCGGGTTAATGACGGACCAAGTGGGGAACGGCGTATCGGCGGCGGTACGCGAATTCCCACACTGGCGAAAAAAGGTGTAATGTATATTGATGTATAAGGTGTAATGTATATATAATGTATAAGGTGTAATGTATATGTAATGTATATTGACACAGTTATTACTAAATAAGGTGGTATTCTACAAGATAATTGTATTGGTGTCGTGTTTGTGTGTTTACTGGCAATTTCGGTGACTGCTTGCAGAAGTGGCGTGACAACGAGGTTGGGTAGTAGCGAGCATGGCGCAGTCACGAATCACGCTACGAGTTTCGGTTTTGACTTTTGAGGCATCAATGCAAGCCTGCAAGTCTGTGTGCATTGTTAAAATGAAGGCAATACCACTGCGTTCTTGCTTTCTCTGGGAGTCACCGTTTCATGCGCGAGAATGAAGGCTGCGGTTGCTGAGCCAGAAGAGATAAGTGTTATTATAAATATGCATGTTTTCGTTTGAGTCACTTGATGTCAGCTTTGCATGAAAGTGTGCGTCCCATATTCGCAACATCTCGTTTTTAACCTTTAAAGTGCCAGTTTCTGGAGTTATGGTACACATGGAATGTGAATTTATGCACGTACAGTGCAATCCACTTATAACAATATTAATGATGTCCGAAAATCTAATCGTTATAACCGATTATCGTTGTATCTGGACTGTGCCTCTAAAGGTCCGAAATATTACCCTCTTTGCTCCTCGATGCCAAAGGGTACTCACCAGCATCGAGTCGATCAGGTTGTGAAAGATGAGCCGTGAAACATTATATTTTCCGCTTCTCGGAGACTTTAATAAGTACAGAATGAAATATGCTACGCATGCTTAAAAAAGTCTGAGATTTCCGTTTGCTTGCACGGAAGCCGCAGCTTGACGATCGCGGTTTGCATCACATCGAGTTGTGCGTACGCTGGCGACAGTCCTTTCGACTGAACAAAACCGATCAGCGAATGAATCGCGAGCAGGGCACCTTGCGTGGACATGGGAGGTCGACTGCGACAGCTCATACTTTTGAAACCCTGACGCGAATCTTGCAGAATTAGTTGTTTGACGTCGAGAGAGATCGCTTTACGTTTCAATGAAGCCATCTTGTGCAACGCCCAAAGCAACAAAGAAAAAGCTTACAAGCCGCAGCGTACGCAAACGTCACGCACCTCGCTGGTTACGATGATGATGATAATGCTCCGCTTTAGACCGCACGCAGCGCCTTCTCGCGGAGTATTCGATGCACCCGTTCGTGATGATTACCGTCCGATCTTGGCGACCGATGCCGATTTCGCCACCGTTTGCGCGGTGCATTTCTTTGCTTTTATTAGAGCGCAGCTCTTCGGCGCCTGTTTCCGGCTTAAGCGGCGTCGCCGTCGGCGTAATTGCGCGGTGCATCATGGTAAATATCCCATAATGCACCGCGCGGAGAGGAGGAGGAGGGAGGAGGGAGGAGAAAGGAGGGGGAGGAGGAAGGGCACGAGGAAGGAGGAGGAGTATTTGGTAGGATGAGGAGTTGAGGAGGAGGGAGGAGGAGTATACCCCTCCTCAGTACCCTTCCCTCCTCCTCCTCAAGAGCTGCGCTCTAGTTCGGCGTTACAGGGGGTTGTAAACGGCTTTGCTTTTTTTTTTTTTTGCGTTTTCAGCCCAATTTTTGTAATAAATATGTTCTAGGCAGACTAGTTTTATCGCTGCATCCGGTATACCAAGGATAATCGCATCACTATATCTGTTTTTTTTTTTACATGGGCAAAGTGCAAAAATTGATAGTTTCAAACAAGCTGATCGTTATAAGCAATACATCGTTATATGTGGTATCGTTTTAAGTGGACTGCACTGTACATAAAAATCGTAAAATAACGCTAATTGAAAAATAATTTTATTTTGTTTTTGCCCACACTACTTCTGGTCCGAAAACAGGATTATTATAATTGCGAGGAGTGCTTTGAAGTATTTTTCAACTACCTCGTTGCATCACTGGAAAGGTCAAATGAAAATCACGTTGCCCAGAATGTACCGCATCATTTGTCACTTGCGCGGTGGACTGCGTAAATTACTGGTCGGTCTTCTATTCTTGAGGCAGGAAATATTGAAGAGAACCACACTCGCTCACAAAGGCGCAGTTAAGGTGGTGTTGCCTACTCCACACGCGTCGTAACTGCTGGTTGTACTACATTGCAATATGGTGACTGCATGGCGTCCATTTGCAACCCATAGCCCCGCTCGCATTCTCGTGCGTGCGCAGACATCTGCCGAATTTTACTCTAACCTTTGCCGAACTTCTGCCGAATCTGAAGTTCGGCAGATTCGGTCCATCACTAGACAAAACTAATATCTTGGTGGTAACTTTAAATCCACACATTTTGGAAGCTGTTGTTGGATTGTGATAGAGTGGCGTCGTGATCCATCTGTTGGGAGGATCAGTGGCCACTGGTCAGCAGCATCGATGGTCCCGCAGCTGCAGCCCCCTCGTTGCCTGCCTCCTTCCCCCCCTCTCGTCGTCCGCCGCAAACACCTCCACTCCTCCCTTGTGGCCCACTGCGACACCCTTCGGAGCGCTGCACCCGGGGTGGTCTGGCCGCTTCTGCACCCCCCTTCTGACGCCACTGCAGAGGATGTTTGTGTTTTGTTCGGTCTTTGGCAATACAAGGGACTTACATCGGAGCACTTTGCTGCTTGCTCCCAGTAGGCCCTTACGGGGGTATTGACACGTATAAAGCTTTTCAGCAAGGGATGTGCGTGACGTCATCGATCGGCGATCGCTGACGGCGGAATTCTGGGGACGGGGACTCCCTCCCCATCCCCAGCATTCGCACGGCGGGGAGCTAAGAGGAATGTTAGTGTTACCGGACGCGTCTTGTGGTCGCGCTCTTGACAACATGGCTCAATGTGCGCTGACAAGAGTAGAAACATGGAGGCGTACATGAACGGCGATACGCGATTATGGCAGCAGTGCTGTTATATGTAAAAAGCCACAAAGCCTGCAAAAAAGAAAACGAGGGTGCTTCTTGAACAAGTGAATGCAACACAAAGAGCGTGGAATCCAAAACCAGTTGTACGAGTAGCGGCTTGAGGATGGCATTGATGAATATTGAAGACTCCTTCGCATCCTTCGAGTCCCTCGGACGACATGCGTAACAGCGCGAGCCACAACAAAGTAGGAGTCACTGTCAGCATCCCAGTGAGAAAAATCTGTTAAGTTGCCAGACATGCAAACAAAATACCGGCCGTTGCGAAGAGATCTCACCCCAAGGCAGGGACTGTTTGTGCAGCCCGAGCAAAAGCTTCCCTGTCCCTCTGGGATACTTGGAATGGAGAGCATGCTGGTAAAGGTGACATAAATAATGGGAAGAACATAAAACACAGGAACGGACAAGACGATTTCGTCGTCTTGTCCGTCCCTGTGTTTTATGCTCTTCGCATTATTTATATATCCCCTGGGATGGCTACGTCAGTGGCTCCGCACAAAAGTGTGACGTTACCATGTGATGCACATCCCGGGGAGCAAAAGGAGGGATTTCTCCATCGTGTTACCGCATTATGGGACATGTGCCATTGAAAAACATTTTTTTAACTATTTATGATAATTGAAGGAAAAATTTTACAGTTTATAAGTGCTTGATATCATTTTATAAATCAGGTGACAGTTTAAATATAGCTTGTTTTTTTTTGTTTCCTGGATGCCATGCACATGCTAGACAAATGTGTTTTTGTGCACAGATGGGACATGACAATACAGTCAAAAGGGCATGGTAAAATCTGCTAATTCGCTGTTTCTAAGTCACTGAGTGCAGTGAACAACAAAAATATTGTGTACGAGATTTACTCAAATAAGTGAAAATAAAAAAAATAATTTCTCAAAGGGCTAACAAAAGCTTGTTAATGTTTTTCTTTTTATGAACAAAAAAATATATATTCTAACCAAACCTAGACAGTTTAATTTTACATATTCTAAAGTATATGCGTGCCAAATTTGGTTGTGATAGCACAATAATAAGAAAATTTTGTGCACAAACTGCAAAGATGCTTCAAAATTATGAGAAGAGAAAAGCACTTGAATATTGCCATGTATGTGCAGCGACACTCTTTCACGGCAGGAAAGATATTTTTTTGCAATAAGCTTTTTGTTAGAAATCGAAGATAAAAATAATGCAGTGGAGAGAAGACAACTGGGCCTACCAGTCGAAATAAATGTGATGGCGGTTGGCATCACAGTTTGAGGTACCGCACAGACCAAAATGGATCAGATTTATGCCATTCTGGGTTGCCGGGAGTTTTGCAAAGCGTATTTGACTAAATTTCGCTATCATAACTATCAAAACTCCGTAAAATCCAAATACACAATTTTGTTTAAATGTGCTTTTTTCTTTTTTGCGTTTCCCTTTATCGTTGCTATGCAGTGTGCTTAGAAGAAAACTTTTACTAAAAAAAAAAGTGAAAGCCGTTTACAACTTTCTGCAACGCCGAATTGGAGCGCAGCTCTTGAGGAGGAGGAGGGAAGGGTACTCAGGGGAGGGTATACCCCTCCTCCTACTCCTCCTTCCCTCATTCTTCAATGTCCTTTGGGGGGGTCACATGACCTTGGAGGGTCACGTGACCTTGCGGTTACGCCGACGCTGACGGCGACGCCGCTCAAGCCGGAAACGGGCGCCTAAGAGCTGCACTCTAAAAGTGCTGCCAGACCTGTTGTGTTTTTTTTTTTTTGGTATACACAAGATATCTTTCAAAGAATGCTGAGTGTGAGCTACACATAAGTTGTTCTTTTCATTTTGGTGGTACATAAAAGAGGAACAGAGTTGCAGCAACCACATTGATGAGACTGGTACTACTTGAGACAAACTTTTTGGTAGCTAGCCTGACATGAGGACGTGGCCATGCTATTCTGCTTTTCAGATTTTCAACTTTGCTGTTTTACCGTATACATTGGCGGCACGTTAAACTGAACTCGGCATCGGTGCTGCTTTCCCACTTAGCAGTCGTAGAGGTTGGCATCTAACACCGAGTGTGAGCACCCAAATCGATGCCACGCACACGCATAAGCAGGGCATCTCTTTCGGAGCATCTCTTTCAGCCAAAGCATGGTGGAAGGCCTTGCGCCGTGCTTTGGCTGTGCATGCACAGTCAAGCCCTACGAGATGCTCAAGTGTTGTAGAAGGTAAGAAGCTTGTGCTGGAGGTGGAACAACTGAAGGACCTCCCTGCTGTTATTATCCTGTTAGTGCGTGTGGTCCTACAAGGCAAATCAATTCTGCCCACACGCTCAACAGCTTCCACCTGCTCTTCCCCTTGTTTGCTCCTGTCTGTTTTTATGTTTGTCCTTGCACTTAGTAATCTTGGTATCGTCCCCGCAGGGAGACTGAGGTGCTGTACGTCCACTTGTGCGGGGCATTCCTGGCGGTTGGGGTGGGCACAGCCTACACATGGGTCCACACACGGATGAGTTTCCATATGCAGCCGCTCGTCCAACACGCTGACTGTCGCTCGGCTGCGGCTACTCCTGTCCGTGCTGGCCACGGCGGCCTTCATCTCGAGTATCCTTTGACAGCCTGTTTCGGTTTATTTTGACATTGCACTTTGTGCGGGCGGTATAATGCAAACTACTAAAGCATAAGTTCTCTGACCGGGTCCCTGGGAACTTGAGGGTTCACCAGGCTACCCTAGGAGTTCCCCAGGCTACCACCAGGGGTTCCTGAGGCCTGTTCCAAGCTTTACTCGATCTTTCTTACTTCAGGGTAAGCGTTTTGTACCTTGGCGTTTGAAAATTCCTACCTGCGTCCAGTGTTTTTCAATCTGTGTTGTCAGTGTGACACGGCCCGCCGAAAGTAACCGGGGTCTATTTGGATAAAATTTGGAACAGAGCCACGGGCTACCCTTAAAGGTTCTCTGAGCTTCCAGGCTTACTCAGCTGTTCTGGCCCCTAGGGTGAGGGTTTTTCCAGTTTCAGCACTTATTTTAATATATCCGAGTCACTCATTGATGAACAACTATGAGCCATGCACTGCCTAGTCTTCAGGTTATCGTTGACAAGGTCTATGGACCTCTTAACTGTTTTATTAGATCAACGCCGAATTGAAAAGGTGTTCCTCAGCTATCGGTAAAATGAGATGTGCATTCCTTGAGATCGAAAAGTTTGAGAACACCTGGCACGTAGAGAGTAAACTATTCCAGAAGCGTTTTCTTCTGGTGGATGCCATTTTCAGCATTTGTGCATGCTTTGCTCGCTTGCACATTGGGCTGTGATTTTGCAAATGTTGGAAAGGGATGTATGCAAAGCATGGGAGGCATAGTTTTCTTTTCGTCAAACTGAGTTTGTGAAAGTTAGGAGGGATGTGTTTGATCCATTAAGCGATTTATATATTGCGGAATGGACAGGTATTGTTTACTTCAGAATTGGCGCAGTCTCTGCGTGGGGACAGGGGTTGTGCCTTGACAGGGTTGTTTCAGCTGCTATCACGGCGCCGTTGTCGTTCAGCCAGTTTCACGGGAAGGACCGGACAAAGTGGAAACCGGAAGACGGGGTGCGTATTGTTTTGCCTTGGCCGTCATAAAGCCGATGGGCTCCTTGGACGCGTTTTAGGAAGCACTTGGGGTGGGGGAGTTTCCTAAGAAGAGATTGAACTCGCGAAAAAATAATTTTCTTTCCGAAGTGTCTGGATAGGACACATATGCTACAAAATAAATTTTCCTTGGAAAAAAACAAAATAAATTGTGCAGTATTTTTTGTTGCGAGACTTCTACGAGTGATTTTGAAAACTTGCTTCTATTTCGGGATCAACGTCTGGAAATAAAAAAGCATGTTTTGGAATGACTCCTTACTCAAAATCAGTCTTGCAAAGTCCATTACTGCAGCAATTTTTGGGGGGAGAGGGGTGTTTGTTTGGTGATGTATGTGCCCTTCCAAACACTTAAAGGTGTTTTTTGACCATTGAGTCTCCTTTAAAGGGCAACTCCGGTCAGTATTTTCGATTTTGGGATTATCACTGTTTTTAGCGCAGTCAGCGTCCTTGAATTGCAAGGTGTAATTTTTTTCTCGTTATTGTGCGTAGTTTTAAAGATATCGACGCCTCAAAGTTCTGTTTGGGGCACGGCCAACAAAACCAAAACTAGCCGCTCGAGGCCCCGGCAACACTGGAAATTGTGCACGTGACGTCAGGATCGTTCTCGTTCAACGAGTACGCAGGCCGAGCGGCACCTACCTCTGTTGCACTAGCCGTCTAAAGATGGGAGGTAAGCTGATTTTGTTTTAATTCTGTATACGTGGTAGTTATCTAGCATATGTAGCAAGAGTTAGTGCGTATACCCAAAAGCTAGCGGCTAAAAAACCCGTGAACTCATTCGGTGCCGTAATGGCGGCCGCCGCCGTGCGTGCGCTATGTCGTACTCGTCGCTTGTATACTCAAAAGCTAGCAACTGGAAAACGAGCGAACTCGTTCGGTGCCGCACTCGGCGGCTGTCGCGTGCTTGTGGTCTTCCGTACTCGTCGCTAGGCCTAAATTTTCATCGGCTCCGTGCATACAGCGTCGTTGCTTTACACCGCGCTGCCAGTGACGTACAGTACTGGGGGCCCTCTCGCTTTCGCGCTGCGGGTCAGTCCCAGACACGAAGCTTTGAGGTTCTCCGGCATGGGCTGCGGCGCCCGAACACACGTGTGCTGGTTTGTACACATATGTTTTTTAGTTCTTTTTCCTCGGGCACGTAAAAGCCGAAGTCCAAAGTCCACTCGTCGAACAGCGTTCACCCACACCTCCAACTTCCGGTCCCTTAGAAACTTGTGAAAAAGCAGCTCTGGGTTGTGCAGCGGGTTGTTTGAGCAGCCCACAGCGCTACAAGTTGTACTCAGCATCTTTCGACGAACAGCTGGGCAGTCTTCGGCGCACCGAGTTGCTCGCTAGAACGAGTCTTGGAGTCCTCACAAGCAAATAAACAAAAGGCTATACCAAGCTACACGGGCTACAGATAAAAGCAACGGCTAAACACGCCAATCACAAGCCGAAGTAGCTTTTGTAGCGGCTCAAAGAAGCGCACTCCGCGCAACGCCCGGACTGGAGGAAAAAAAGAGAACGATTCTGACGTCACGGCCCAACGTTGCTTTAGCGATCGGCAACCCGCTGGCTGCCCGCTAAGGAGCAGCGGCTCGCGGCGGGTCGCATTTTTTTATCGGCATTTGTTGAGAATGCGGCGTCCCCTGGACGTAATATTTTGGCTGGGGTCGTATTTTGTGTCACTACAGCGATACCAGTAATTTATTTCATTTTGAGTTTTGGCCAGAGTTGCCCTTTAAAGCATCCAAGGACCATCGATCTGCTCTACTTCCAGAAGGATTTCTGCTTTATGCAGAGTTTGAAGGGACCATGAAACAATTTCTTTGCTTTGGTTAACTGTAATGTGTGGGATTTGTAGCAACTAATAGAGGCACCAATAGAGTAAACAAATGGTTATCTCAACAGTGGCGGCGATCTCAAAGGAGACGTCAAGCCTAGTAGCGCAGCCCCACATCTCCGCGGCAATGTAAACGACGTTTAGGGCCACATTACTGCGGGTCATTTCGATAAATTACCTCCGTTGGTGCCAATGATTGATTACCTTGTCTTACTCTCTCGAATATAGCGGAAGAGAAGACACACTTACCAGAGTAAGGACAGAGTCCAAGAGCATTTATCAAAACACTCCTATACGAACTACTATGTCGCCATGCAAAATGCCCCCCGTGAGAAAAGGTCCTTACGTGCCAGATGCGGGGTTCCAGAGAGCCAAGATCGGGGATGTATCAAAGAAGTCTCCGATACACGTCCTATCTCTTTTGCGGTCGCCGGACAAGTCCCTCTCCCGAAAGTGGGAAAACGAGGGGTGAAACCTCCTCGCCTGTCAGCAGTGATCCGCATCCGAGCGGGGAACGGAAGCGGTCCCTCCGGGAAAGAGTGAGAGGAGGGCCTTTCAAGACGGAACCCTCCGCTTCACAAGCAGGTCGGAGCTCACAGCGAAGGAAGCCGAGCGTTCCGACCCTCAGCCGTTATCACAGCCATCGGGGAAGGGAGACAACAGGAATCCCCACAACTGCTCAGAGTATACACTTTAAGGGGGTCAGTTCTTGTTTACACTCGCTGATGTTTGCGAAAGGTGCACTTAGAGGCCGGCATTCCTCTTTCTCTACTTCTGTCGTTAACAAGCTGCTCGATCATTTCATTGCACAAGCTTCACGTGAGACGAGTCCTTCTATCATACAAAAACAGTTTCATCACTCGACTTCGTCGTTTATCAAGCTGCCGAACTGTTTTATTGCATGAACTTGCGAGACAGGGATCCTGATCTCTAGCCCAAGGTGGGCATATCCCAAAGTACTCTGCTTCTGCCGTCCTTTGTGCGCAGGGTTACCACTTACACGTGGCCAGCACTGCATCCGAATGGACCCTGGTGTTTGCGGTGGACCTGTACCTGCTCACCTTTGTGCGGGAGCTCCGCCAGATCTGCCTCATCTCGCCCAAAGTGAGTTCCCGTTCCGACTCGCCCCCTTCCTCGAAACTTTCAGGAGTGTCTAGTGGCTTTCATTACTGTGCCTGGCAGGTGTCTTCGACCCGTGCGTTTACTGCATCCTCAAACGTGGTCCCTCAATTTTCGCCCGACGGCGTCATGGAAGTGTCGTGCTGATGCCTGATGTGATCCCGACGGTGACGTTGGGGCGAATGCGGCAGACAGCTGTTCTGTCGCAGGTCTATCTCCGGCTTGTCAGTCCAGGGAAGCTCCTGCAGTCGGTAGTTGAGACTCTGCGACGGCAGCAGTGCTCGCATTCGCTCGTTCTTTTGTTGGAACAACTCCAACGACTAACCGCGACAATCACAGCATCCAGCAGCATGACAGTGCGGCCTTTGTGGCTTCATTTGTGGCTACAGTGGAGCCCAGTTATATCACACTCGGGTATTTTGAATTATTATTTATATCAGACAGTCCAAACATCCCCTTGAAAATCAGATGTAAAATTACAGGAGCATTGTCTTTTTGTACCTAACTTCCACGGCGGGGATGCTCGATATATTTTAAATTTGTGGATCGGTTTCCTCCCAACCGTGAATTCGTTCTCGCCGTATATTTTAAAATGCAGGGTCTCGGGAAATTTGTAAGTGGGATTTTGTCCCCTTTGTCCGCGATCATAAAAATGGTTGTCTTTTCTTTTGAAGTTCGAATCTATTGGTAAGAGGTGCCACTGTACTGCGGGTGCAGCATTCTCAAACCCGCGCTAGGGGAGTTTAAGAACCCAGGATGTCCAGCTCTTGCAACGTGGCGTTTGTCGTCTCTTTCCTAGGTGCAGTTTCTGGTGGAAAGCGTGCACCCCTCCACGTCAAACGACGTGTACCACACACAAGACCACCTGGAAATTGCTCACTCGCCGGCCCCGCAGCTTTCCACCAGCACCAACGACCTTGCCGTGGTGACCACCCGTGCGCTCGTGCATTAGTCGTCCCTGCGTTGTCGAAAACAGTTCTCGTTTGTTACACATTTAATTCGTTCCCGTTCTAACGCGGTTCTTCTAGGACTATAACTGAGCTTATTGAGGGGCTTGGGGCTTTGTATCCTCGTTGTTTTCGTTTTTCTTAACAACCTGACTACAACTGAGCCTGTTCGACTATACCCCTAAAAAACTCTGAGCAGATGTGCTCGCTCGCTGATCTGAACCCTCAATCAACAGCCCGCGGGGGTATCGCTTTCTTCAAGGTGCACGCGTGGTCGCTTCTCGTGCAGTGTCGATCGCTCTCCCTGTGTACAGCTTTAGAGAGTAATAAGTGACTCACAAAAAAAAAGTATTTTTTACTTACCCCGTGTCCTTTATCACGAAGGACCGTCGTCACGATGCGCGGTATTCTTCGTGTGCCTCGAGGTTGACTCTCCGGTGTAATTTATTTCGTTGCGTTTCTGGCAGTCTTTTTTTTTTTTTTTTTTTTTTGTTCGATCGCATTGTTGCATTTGCCGCCAAACTCGGGAATTCCGGTTTCGAGATGTGTGCGTGTGCCGCGGTTTTTGGAAGATTGTGGGGCATTACGTCTCTGTGGAGGTCTCTCGGGACTACGAGATCCTTCTTATTTTTTTTTTCCCCGTGGCATTTTGGGCATTCATCTCGTGTACGAGCTGCGTGTCCGCAAATTGGGGTCAAGCTCGGTGAGGAGCGAACGGACAAACTCTTTGGGAAGCCATGCCGCGTTTTATTTCCGAACGGTCTCTCGAGACTGCCTGTTATATGTATGTTCGAAACATGAATCCTGCTGCCGCAGTTTGTATTTTAGTTGCGATTGTGAAATATATTTTTGACATGATACGAATTGCATTGTCCTTGGTGTGTTTTATTGTGCATTATTGATTACTGCACTGCGTAATATTTTGAGTTATCACCCACCCCCTGCCACCTGAAATTCATAAAACAAAGTGGGGTTGGTCCATGCCTCGGTGGGTGAGCACAAAAATATTCAAGCTAAAAAGGACACCTATTTTTCTGTATATCGCGGCTGCACAAGAGATACATTAAGCTTAAAACTCGAATTGGTTTTATTGTTTTATGAACGAAATGCTCATGAAAGAATGTATTACTATTGCGAAGTTCGTGGCTTGCTTGCGTGCGTTGAACACCGCTGATCGGCACACAGCGCGAATGTTTGTTCCGTAAAAGCACGTTCCTAACACCGCTTATGTTCTCTTCCTTAGTTAAAAAAAAAAGTTATAAAGAAAATGGAAAGACCAACCAGGTGCAACAAGCGAGCGAAAAAGGTAATGAAGAGCGATACTGGGGGAAGTGGGAAAGCCGGCAATCACGTTGGGGATGGCCCAAGTAGGGCACCTTGTCAATCGCTAGGAGCAGGCTCGTGTGCAACTTTCTTGGTTGGTGCATACATGGGTGCGTCTGTGTTCAACGTGCTCTCAACGGGGGTTGAGGCGGCATGGCGTGGATAGCACCACGAACACGGAGCTTGAAATGGGACACTTTATGATCATCTGTGTGTGGCGTTCCAGCTAATCTTTATTTACCCATTGGCTTTATCTCAAAACATTGCACGACTTTACCAACCTTGGTCGCGACGTTCCAGGAGAAAGAGGCGGGTTTGCAATGGCCTTATTTCAGGGAGGCGAACTTTGACCTCACACTCTGCGGTTACATACCAAGATATGGGCCGTCAGCGCGATCCCTGAATAAGTTACTGCTTGTGTTATCTTTGTGACTTCTTTTTCATTTTTTTCCGAAAGATATTTTTTGTAAGCAAAACAAATTTCTTGTTCTGCTATCTTCATCGTTTCCTTTTCGCACGCATGTACTCTGACTTTAGGCTCGCCTAAATCGGGGTGGAAATGTGTAAACAAAATGAAGTGTGTTTCCCTCCTTTGTTTTACTTTGTCACGGACGTCCTTTAACCATAACGTTCGCGGCCGTGTCGTTCGGATAGGATGAATGTTCGCGGATCACGGAGTTCGCATTGGGGTATTTGTAGGGGTGGACGATCAATTTGTTTTTTGGAAATCAATATTAACCCCTAAAAGTGGGGTGGGCAATGTCTCGGGGATGGGCGGTGACTCTGGACAATACGGTATGCTGGACTGTGTGTACTGTATTGTGAAACCAGCGTCATGGCGACGGGCACCGGCTGGGGCCACTCTGTGCTTTTAGACTGGCCAGCTCGCGAGTTGAAATGTCCGGATGGATGGATGGATGCCTGACGGCTGTACCCTTTATAACAGTCGCTAGCTTGCGCCCTGCCTAGCCTAGAAACCAGGATTATGTTTCCCTCCCCACTAAATTCCTTCCCTCTGGACTTCAGATTTCACGCATAATACCGCGTTGCCAAAAGACAAACCCAGCACAGGACTGCTTTCCGTATTCCCCTAACTACTTTGTATCTGTTGCAATTTCATAGTGCCCTACGCTTCATGATCGCAGAGTTCATTTTTCCTTTCCTTTACATATTCTCTTCCTTTTCTTAATATGTTTTCCCTCGTTCATTCGTACACCCAGCTATTTATACTTTCCAAATGTTCTATGAAAATGCCCCGTATTTCCAGTGGGCCGTTATTCCTGACTTGTCGCTACTGAATTTCAGGCCCAGAGACACTCCTTCCTCTCCACAGATTTAAATCAGCTTCTGTAATCCAACCCGGCTGTCTGCTAGCGGTACAATGTTGTCTACGCAGAACAATCCTGGTACAACTTGGTTTACTTCTCCCCCTCCTTCCGTATCCGACATGTCAAAACCTAAATTGTACTCTTCTAGTTTCTTTTCCAGTATATCGTAAAAGGCTGGGGCAATAAGCGGACAAGTCTGCCTAAGCCCTCTTTATTGCTGATGGTTCCGTTATTCCTGTTTCCCATGTTATAACTAGGGTTCGGAGTTTTCGGTTTAAACCGATAAAAACCAATAAAAGTATGCCAAATTCATTTTCGGAAATTTGGTTTTAACCGAAAAAGGTCAGTTTGTAGGTTCGGCGTTTTCGGTGTAAACCGATAAAAAGTATGTCTAATCCGTTTTCTGAAATTCGGTTTTAACCGAAAAGGGTAAATTTTTGAGGGCCGCGTCGAGGTGGGTGGGGAGGGGGGAGGAGAGAGGAAAGGGTTTTGCAAGGTTCGACATTGTGTAGACGTCTTCGTGATTGCCCTCTTCCAAGGTTCAACAGTAAAGTATTTGGTTCAACATGCAACAAAAGAGATCTTGGATTGGCCTTCGCGGGACATCTGTGTCCTTTCTGTGATCGGGGTTGGTGTTAGTGTGTCAAGTTCCCAGTCCTAATGCACTTCAGAGGGCATCGAGGAAAGCCGTAAATACCTTTCTTAACACCCTCTCTCAAACTTCCCTGTGGTTGAAAACATAAATACAATGGATTTTTCGTTTCTTTTGCCATTCCGCTGGTTTTTGTACGGTACTTCACTTCAGACGGTCACGTCGTCAGAATGACGACGTGACCGTCTGAAAAGCGAAGCGCGCTGAACATTATGCCCGCGAATTCCGTGATTTTGATGTGTGTCCTGACGGAAGTTGTAGCGAAGACCACATATGTATATGTGTTGCGATTCCTTGATTGATCACAAATATCACAGCTACAAGGATCATCTGACCCTGTGTCCGATGGGGTTTCTTTTATGGACCGTTCCATTAGGGTCATAGCAGAGAGGGTAAAAGAGAAAAAATGCACTCCCCCTCTCACCCCGCATGTCGTCCGCTCCGCCGAGTGGGCTGTAGGTAGCGTCCGGCTGGCGTGCAAACTGTGTTTAAAATCGCGTCATTTTGGAACTTTTAAGCGCAGATGCGCAGATTTTGGTATGCCAGTTGTCGTGTAATACTATGCTAGATAAAAAGACTCACAGGGTCCAATTGCGCTGTTACCTGCGTGCAAATAAAAAAAAATAGGGAAAACTGTGTCAGATTGGCCGGTCTCTCTGGCGAAAAGTAAATCCGGTTGCTGTACCTTTTTTACTATACAAAGTTCGTACTGGTGTAGGCCTTTAGCGACCATGAGTGGAAGTCTGAAATAATAAATAAAAACGTGCTCTCCTGCCGCAATACACGCAGTAGTTGAGGGTAGTACTGCCGGCTGACTCAACTGCTATTTAAGTAACGGAAAAAAGATATGCTAGTTGATCATTTACAGAAATAGAACAACAGAGAGCTATAGGATGATTTTGGAGTAGACATAACTATTCTAAGAACGCGAACCACTTCACAACGGCAGCCACGAGCGAGAGTTCGATGTTCCGTACAGCCCGCCGATACAGCTCAAAGATGGAGAACGGCAACCTCCCGGTTTGTCGTCTGCTAGCGGAGTCGGGCGCGTGCCCTCTCTCTCGTTTTACCCCGCCGAACCCGCTGAATTTCCCGGATGTATGGAGAGGGCGCTGCGGTCGAACAAAATGGTGCCGCCCAGAGAGCGCTAAATGGAATGGTCTATAGTCACCGAAAAAAAACAACGGTAAAACATTTTTGGGATTAAATATACACCGAAAAAAACCCGAAAATTAAATTTTAAGATTAACACCGAAAAATGTATGCCGAATTATGAAAAAAATAAAAAAACGAAAACGCGGAACCCTAGTTATAACCACTTTTTCATTCGTGTATATCAGTCGTAGAAGCCTAACCAAATGTGTGTCTAAGTCACACTCTCTCAGTTGTGCCCATAGTTTTCCTGGCTTGCATTGTCATATGCCCCTTTAATGCCTAGAAATGCAGTGTGGAAGTGCTGCACCATTTGCACCAAAGTGTGCCATGAACAAAAGTGTGCTGCATCTTATGATGTAGTGCCATCTTTGCTAAGAACTGCGCCACACATGTGCCTAAATGACCAAAGCAAAAAATATATATACACGTAGCTCGATTTTAATATTTAGAGAAATAGAAGGAAAGAAAAATGGTACAAATATGTATTTCGGAGCATCTCTACTCACCACATAGTGTGCACGAAGACTCGTGCACACTATGTGTCACAAACCCATACTAAAAGCACAAGTCACGGGACATTCGCTGCACCTGATTCATTTAGTTGATGAAGGACCACACACAGGAAGCTGGACAAGCTCCATTAACGCTGGTTGGTCCCATTGGCTCGTAGCAGCAGCTGCGCTTTGAGTTAAGGTGAGACGAAGTATTGAGATTGCTCGTCAACTGTGCTAAATTTCCAGACTATGTCGGCAATGCGAGAAGTTGCGAGAAAACATTGCCAAATCGTAGGATGGCGGCTACTGTGATAAAACAGAATCAGGGTCAATCTTGTACTCCTGATGAGATACTTAATTATCATGTCCGCCGCATGTCTCTGTCCGCCTTTCAACAGAGCGCGCATGTCTAGTTTCACCGCTTTGTACCGGAGTACTAGGTGCAGCAGCAGACTCGGGTGAGCACCTGGTTTAGCACGATAGGTTCAGTAATTATGCTTAAAACTATTTCAATCTTTTTTGTCCTGTTAATAGGTTTATCTTTAATTTTAAAAAAAAGAAAAAAAAGCCCTGCGTTGAGATAATTAAAATGCTGGTGTCTATTTGAATAAATTGTAGTCAAGGTTATTCTCGTGCATCTGTTGATCGAAAGAACAGCGAACTTGGACTTCACTCTGGTTCCAATGCCGCTGTAAAAGTATGAGGGGAGAGAAGCTTTATCCCAACTGAAGTGTTACACTATGATTCATTTTTCATCAATGCTTTAGTACCCATTGTAAATGAGATCTTCTCTGACTAGAGCCTTATTTCTGAAAAGAATGCTATGTGTTCCTCTGGTGCCCTATCCTCATTACAAAGGTTATGACTAATATGCTCCAGTATCATTTAGCGATGCAATCACTTTCATTTTCTAGCGATGTGCTAACTGATATTGGCATCTGCTCCAAAAGGATCAGTGCTGCTCCAAACCAATGTATTGCCTGGTACGGAACCCGCTGCAAAAGGTCAAATGCCGCTTCCATCACTGGAAATGCTGTCCATAACGGTCTTCTACTCATCCGTGCCACCTCTAATCATAACGTGATGACAAATAAGTTGTCATCTAACCTTCTATGGCCAGAAAGTTGACAGCAGGTCCTCAAAAGCTGACAACAGGGTGGCCAGACTTCGCAAAAGCCTGCTAATTCATCTTGGTTTGCAACAGCGTGACAAGACAAGGACAAAGTAAAGACGAGACAGACGACGGCTGTTATCTGTCTCGTCTTTACTTCGTCCTTGTCTTGTTGCGCTGTTTCAAACCAAGATGCTCATTAAGCGCCATTCATACATATGCGACCGAGTAAGACTGAGAGAGACCAGACCGGTTTTAAGCCTCTTGCGATCTCTTAGGACCGGATGCGCTGCAGCGGAGCTGGTCCTAAGACTTCGCAAGAGGCAAAACCGGTCTGGTCTCTCGATCGCTCCGGTTGCAAGAATGTGAACGGGCCTTTAACCGACCAGCCCGAACATACCTTTTAGCTGCTAATTCAGGAGGAATCCTCAATCAGGTTGGGTTGGGCCATCTAGGGGTATTTATTTGGCAAGCATTATAATTAAGTATAAATTGACTTCCACCTGAAGTGGAGTGCACCTCACGCCCTTTAGGGTGGCCGCTGAAAAATCCGTCTGGTCCGGATAGCGAACGCGGGACCTCTCCAGGGCTAGCGAGGCGCTTTACCAACAGCTAAAAACCAGGGACTAGCAGCGAACGGATATATCTAGACATTGCCAACGTCGGCAACAAGGCTAGCTTGCCTCAGCTCTTGTGCACTCATTGCCCTAAAAATACTGTCATAAAAATATAAAAAAAAAAGCTGACAGATTTGGACTGGGCGGTGGACGCATTTCTGTATAGATGCTCCGGACCGCTATGGGCTGGGTCGCTCTTTAACCTTTGAGCCATCCACAGTAGCTCTTTTCTGCCACGGATGCTTGGATACGTCCAGAGCCCAGTTAGTCAACATAGTTTTATTTTTTTTTTTTACAGTGGAGCTGTTAAAGGGGGCCCTGCAACAACTTTTTGACTGGTTTTTAATTTGCACCGAACCTAAGCGCACTGAACTTAGTAACTTAATGAAACTTCTCTTTTCGCGAAATTCGCTTGATTTTAAAAGTTATAGGCAAATTAGAATTACAAAAACAAGC
Source organism: Ixodes ricinus (assembly GCA_037355805.1). NCBI lineage: Eukaryota > Metazoa > Arthropoda > Arachnida > Ixodida > Ixodidae > Ixodes > Ixodes ricinus. The sequence continues at coordinate 19,366 of JAZHYW010059922.1, read as the reverse complement.
AAAAAATAACCTCCTCTATGACGTCGTAGGTCCTGGCTTGAGTGGCCGTGAACTAGAGGAGGGATAGTGAGCTCATCGAGCGCTCACAGCTGCCGCACTCCGTGTCGACGGCTTCGAGAGGGCGCCACTAAAGTGTGTGTTGGATAGGCTGTATGAAGCGGGCGGCCAGGGCGGCTCGCAATGCATTTGCTGCGCGATTAAAGACTATTTCGGCATAACACTTCATTGGCCACAAACGACAGCAAACACAAGGTAAAGATCAGTACAGACACGGGAGCCACTTCGCGCTGCCATACCGCCAAATGGCCTTTCTACGTTTCGGGACCTTCTACGCTCGCCGTTCATCGGCACCTCATCCCACTAGCCCTTTCTAATATGCGCAGCTTTTCGCCGCTTGGTAGCAGGTATGTCGGCGGGTCATTTTCTTGATTCCGTACTTTATAAACTGCATTTGTTTCTTTTCTGATCTAAAATGCCGAACAAAAACTACTTTCATACATAATTGAAGCGGTTACGATACACTTATATTTTGTATCTCGACTAAAAAACAGCTTTTCGCGGCTCTGACCGGTAGTAAGCCTAGGACCAAAAACGTCACATTTTACGGCGCTTTCGGTACCGCGGGTAAGCCCTCGTCGGTGGAGGAGGTTTCCGCGTCGTCCGGTTAAATATGACGCACTGATATTTGTTACTCTCTCACGTGCCGCTGGCTCTCCCGAACCTCAAGAGAGCGTGGAAACAGCAAAAAAGGTAGACGCTTAAATATGATTGCAGGGCCCCTTTAAAGGGGCCCAGCAAAGGTAGACGCTTAAATATGATTGCAGGGCCCCTTTAAGGGCCCTGCAATCATATTTAAGCGTCCACCTTTTATGCGGTTTCTCACGTCTCTTGGGGTTCGGGCAAGCCAGCGGGCACGGAGAGACTAACTAAATATCAGTGCGTCATATTTTAACCGGACGACACGGAAACCTCCTCCACCGACGAGGGCGACCCGCGGTACCGAAAGCGCGCAAAATGTGACGTCTTAGGTCCTGGCCTTACTACTGGTCAGAGCCGCTAAAAGCTTTTTTTAGTCGAGATACAAAATATAAGTGTCGCGAACCGTTTCAATTATGTATGAAAGTAGTTTTTGTTCAGCATTTTAGATCAGAAAAGAAACAAATGCAGTTTATAAAGTACGGAATCAAGAAATGACCCGTCGACATACCTGCCACCAAGCGGCGGAAAACGGCGCATACTAGAAAGGGCTAGTGGGATGAGGCGCCGACGAACGGCGGGCGTAGAAAGGTCCCGGAGCGTAGAAAGGCCATTTGGCGGTATGGCAGCGCGAAGTGGCTCCCGTTCTGTACGGATCTTTTCCCCGTGTTTGCTGTCGTTTGTGGCCAATGAAGTGTTATGCCGAAATAGTCTTTAATCGCGCAGCAAATGCAATGCGAGCCGCCCTGGCCGCCCGCTTCATACAGCCTATCCAACACACGGTTTAGTGGCGCCCTCTCGAGCCGTCGACACGGAGTGCGGCAGCCTTGAGCGCTCGATGAGCTCACTAGCCCTCCTCTAGTTCACGGCCACTCAAGCCAGGACCTACGACGTCATGAAGGCGGTTCTTTTTTGTTTGTTTTTGTAATTCTAATTTGCCTATAACTTTTAAAATAAAGCGAATTTTGCGAAAAGAAAAGTTTCATTTAGTTACTACGTTCAGTGCGCTTAGGTTCGGTGCAAATTAAAAACCAGTCAAAAAGTTGTTGCAGGGCCCCTTTAAGGGCTAGTTTCCCCAGGATCGTGTCCTCCAGCAAACAAATGTCGACACAACACTCTGGACAACACATCTATGAGCGACGGCGGCAACATTTCCAGCCTTTCCACTCTGGCTTGCCGTCTTGCGGCCAGCCATTACTTCATTCCCACCATAAAGCAGCTTCGCTGGTCTTCCTTCTTCACCCCCCCCCCCCCATTTCTTTTTAAATATACGGTTTTGATGCATGGGCATCATAGGACGCCGTAGGCAGCATTGACAGCATTAGAACTCGCAGCGATTTTGAAGGATTCGATGGGTAGGAACAACGTTACTAAAACCCTCAGTTGGGAAACTCACCCTTGAAACCTGGGCCGCTGGCGTCCACCGAGACCGAGCTAAATACGATAACAGCGCCACCCTTTAGCGGCGAGTTGAAACATGAAAGTTGCTTTACATAGCTACTCCGAGATGGCCTTGCGAGATGGCGCCACCGGCCCTTGCCCGACTCGACGTGCAGCCGTGTAATTCCCAGAGTGAACGCATCGGGAGAAGTGGCGGCGTTTCGATCGCCATTAGCTCAGTTCTTGAGTACGAATCGGAGCCACTTTTTTAAAGCAGGCTCTATGGCAGTTTCCCAACTGAGTGGTTCTAGTAACGTTGGGTAGGATAAAAGTATGAAATGCATCCAATTCAACGTGATAGGCTGCGTAAAAGTAGTTTCGGTTTCGAATATGGACGATCCAGATTTGTAGCTGCAATCAATCGCAAGATATTGTAGCAATTATTGTATTGCTAGACTTTTTCATTTTATATCATTTTATAGTTTTATCATATGTTTTTATTGTAAATTCAATGTTATTATGGGTGGCGTACATTTTTTGAGTATTGGTTCGGCGTTTTGGAATCCAACCAATAGTCAACGTTATCCAAATCGAAATCCAACAAAAGTTTTCTGGCATTTGTTGTGCGCGCAAATTACGGTGTTCTCGCAAATTGTGATTGATTTAGATGAGAGGTGCTACGATATACGCTAACAAACCAACTGAGCCTCGCAAGCGGACGGCGTCGTATCCTTTCGGTTTCGCTTAGCCTTTTCCAAGTGAAAGATTGAACTTGTTGACCTTCCTTGACGTATCGCTGGCGTCCTCTCCAAAGTGACCAAACAACTCGGGTTGAAAACAATGGCAGTTACTCCGATGAGAACGGCAAGGCCTTGGCTACTAGCACGCGCTCGTAGCCTTCCACTGTGCTTCAGCTGCACGTGCATTGAAGCTCGCGAAACGCAAAAGTGTCATCGAAGGCAGGAAGCTTGCTCTGGGGGCTATGTTGACAAATGTTTCGTTTCTGCTAAAAGAAACGGAAGTGACGATGCATCTCGATCTGGTTAGAGGTTCAAATGACAAAAAATTGCCTCTTTTGTCATTTTGAGCCTCTAGCCAATGGACGCATATCGTAGTTCCGTCACTTCCGTTTCTTTTTAGGAGAATCGAAACATCTGTCGAACATAGCCCCCTTGGAGGCGCAACAACTGAAATACTTCCCTGTCCTTCTCATTCTGTCATTAACAAAACAACAACAGCAAGAAACACGCATGCACAAAACGAACGAAGCGGACGAAGTGAAGCTCTTTCTAAAGCAGCTAAATGCTCTTGTCATGGGACACAGTATCACACCTTGCACGTGACGTCACGCCAGGGAAGGACGGGGCCCTGCACCATGCTGGAGCGTGGACTTCACACCGCGCGAATGCACTTACCAAGGCGTAGGATGCCGCGAACTGCCCGGACATACGATGGCATACACCATATTTTCAGCAAAGGTAGCTAGTTGTGTTACATGTGAGCTTGGAAAAACGTGCCGAGCTTACGATGATGACATTTAGTCAGTATGTGCGGAATTTTTCGGCATTGGTGCGATTGCGCTACGAGCAGAAAGTTTCGATATGCCGCCGACAAAGTTTTGACGCAAAATACTGTCGTGTTGCTGAAAAAAACAAAAAAACAAGGCTTAATTGCTTGCTTCAAAATTTGACTAGCGACTCTAGGAGTCGCTTGTAGAAAAATTGTTACGATTTTCCGAAATACTGGTAAACAATGCAAGGTACCGTCATAATGTAAACACTGAGACAAGAGATAAATCAAATAACAGACAGACAACTCTCATTGTCTCAGGGTTTATATTATGGTGTTTCCTATACAGGCTCGCCTACATACTTCCGCTCCTTGCAAAGGTCACCACCGTCTTGCAGACGGCACAAACCGATGCCCTGGCGGCGGCATCTCGGCGAGCTTGCACATGGGGGCTGCTGCCAACCGACCGCCGTCTGGCCGGGCTCGCGGTGCGACACTCGCCCGTAATCGGCTGGGAGCTTAGTGCATCGCTGGAAACAGCGTTATGTAACCAAAGGCAAGGGCATCTACACCATGAACGGGCAAAAGCCGATGCAAAGGCATACGCGGATGTAAACAATGGTAGAAAAGTGCTGTCGCTCGCCGCTATGAAATGCGTCCCGCAAACTCGGTAATTCGCGGCCGCATCCCTTTCCTGTTGCTCATACTTTCTCTAACTTGACGGCTACTCTGTCTCGCGGGGCATGCTGACGAAACGGTGGGACGATCGTCGGGATGTGTAGTAATTGCTACAGCTGAGCGCAGCGCAGTTTACCATTGCTCTCGCTGCAAAAGGCCATTGAGTCAACCATCAGCATGGTGGTTACCGGTGTTTGACATCATCATGTGACGTAGGTGCATGTATATTAATACACAGAAGAACTTTGGTAACATGGGCCATCGTGCTGAGCATACCTACCAGCTCGCGTGTGTTTGAGCCTGATGTTCTAATCTTAACTAAAGCTAAATTAATTAATTTTTATTCTTATTTTCAGGCATCTGAAGAAATGTCGCTTACCGCGGCATGTCAACTCGAGAACACGATGACCCGTGATCTCCGGCATCTGATTCTGGCATTCTTGCAGGGCTCGAAGCTAGGAAGAGTCAGCGCTACCGTAATCCTTATTGTATATGTACATACCGTAATATCCAGAGAGATGCCCCACCCTCGAAAGATAACAGACTTCTATTTTTGTCTGGATTTGCTTTTTTTTTTTTCTTAAACACCGAAAAATAGTTTACTCCTAGTAATCATAGTGTTCGGACCAACGATGGTCTCCGTGTAAATGTGGCTAGTTCGCTATGGTGGGATATAAGCAAACTTTGCTGACTGGGAAGTAGTCATCTTTGCTTCATTTCCCCTCGCCACAACAAGAAGCTTGGCAGGGACATATAACGTAAGAATTGAATTTTTTCTTCATTTTCTTGATTGCACACTAAAAGTATAGCCCATTCCTAATTTTAACCTGATTTGCTCTTGATTTTAGGTGGACTATCTCTCAAGATATTACTGTAGCTTTTTTTCTTTCTTAATTTAGGTGTTTGCAGGCCACCTGTTATGGGCCTTCGGCGTCTCTACTGTACTTCCCCCCTTCCCCTCCCTCCCTTTCCCCTCCCCCCATCCCCATCAAATAAAATAAAATAAAATTTGAAAAAAATATTGATGTTATGAAATTTAGTGTTTCTGGAGGACAATTGTCATCACTTTGGTGTGTTGTGTTAAAGAAAGGACGGGGTTTTAAGGGATTGCAAAAGGTTGTTAACAAAGAGAGGCATGATATTCGGTCTAGGGTGTGTTGTATCACTCGTAACATATTTTAGTTTTTTACTTTTTTTGTTTGTGACAGTTTTTAGTAGTTTGTGGTTTGTGCTATAATTCTTTTGAGTTTAAAGAGGATGCTAAAAGAAATAGTCAGCTTTAACCAACCTTGGCTAAAGACAAAATTGTCTCTCTTTCTTGGTCTGTTTGATTGAATTTCTATTGTTTATAGAGAAAAGTGTCCTTTCATAAAGCTCTTGGTATGAACTCGTGACTTTCTGTGGTGCTTGCATTTACTCGTCTGTCAATTCATTACCTGCCTACATTATAAGCTGGAGCTGACAGCCTTTATGCAGGCTGTCAGCTTTTTGAAGGATCTTTATATTCTCAAATTGATCTCTAACACAAAGCCCTTGCATATGTCATTCAACATATCTTTGGAGATGTGCCATTTAACTAATCTAGCGTGTCAAATGGCACAGCTAGATCTTCCTAAATGTATAACGTCATCAGTTTTGAATATTTTAAATATTTAGAACCTGTTGCCTAAATTTGTCTGCAAAGTCCAGTGAAAAAACAAAGTGTCTTGAAGTCTGTTTAAATAAAAAAAATGGGGCAATCTTTTTTTTTTTTTGTAAATGCAGAAGGTGTTTGTGTATATCTGTCTTGTTAAAGGGTCTATTGTTATGAGTGCTTTGTATGAAATGCTCTGTGCAGTGTCGTAGTTGCAATATATGTCAATATGTTCCTTTTTATATCTGGTGCTATTTGAAATTCCTGCTTTCTGTATCTGAAATATTTGTGCCTGTTCTATGTACAGATAGGCAAACTTTTGCTTGATTTTCGTGCACCTCAAACGTGACTACCTTGTGTGTGCGATTCTGCCTGGCATTGCCTGAGTTTGGTTTTGTGCATCTCTCGGCTCTTTCAACTTTAATTTCCTTAGACAGAGCCTTTGCTCTGTCCGTCTTTTGACGTGTGCAAGCTCAAGTGTGGACCGATTCTGGCAATCTTTTTTTCTTGGCGTTTAACGAGGGTTGCATTCCTTTCTGTATGCATTTCTTTTGAATCATTCTGCCATTTAAATTGCTGTCGCTTGTTTGGACATCCATGCACAAGCGGAAAGGGTCACTTTAACAACCCTTTCTATTTTCCTAGGTTCACGGAGACCTGGAGCCAGGAGAGAGTCCGGGAGGCATCGCCCACTCCTGAACTGGCTTCACGGGTTCGGACTCGAAGCGCTGACGCCACCCTCAAAAGATCTCCCTTTAAATGGCCGCTCTCGAGTACATACTGCCAGAATCTTGTTCAGTCTGCAATAGACCTTTTGCAAACATCTGCGACGAATTGCGAGAATGTCCGTGCATTCCCTCTTGCCCCCTGCAGTATCTACCACGTGACACTGAAGAGAGGAATAAGCGTAGGTTGCTCGCCTGCCCCTCGTCCTCTCGCCTGCCTATCCACTCGTCACCTTTGTGGTCGACTCTGTTGTCTGCTACAGCCAGTTTTGTACAGGCCGTTCCCAGCATTCCTTTCGGTGCCGCAGACGGTGCTGCGCGCTTTGTGAGAGGTCTATTGAAACTACCGAAACTTCTGCTCGTTCAACAAGAGTTTGAGTTGTCCAACGGCATTGTCTGCAGATGCGTTTTCTGTCGAAACTGCTGCTGTGCTCTGCCAAGTCGCACTGCTTCCAGGGCAGACCCCAGTTCATCAGCTGTTCGAGGACTGAAAGAGAAAGGGGCTGTATCGCTCGAAGTAATGAAAAAGCTGTGGTAGATAGCGATATGAAAGTGGTCCCGCTAAGATTACTTGCAAGCAGACTTGTACGTAATCCGTTACAAGTAACAAAATTACTTGTTATCCCTTAAACTTATCAGCAATTTTCTAAGGGAATAATTACATACTTCATTAAGTACTTGTAAAGTGATTTCCTTACTTTTCTTTACGTAAGGAAATGATTGTAATCCGTTGCATTTTTGTTTTCGTTAGGAGGAAAAATGCAGAAACTGAAATATTGACCAAAAACATTGTAAATACATACCGTAGAATACAGTGCATCTGCCCATTCCACATTAAGCGCCCACACTCAAATTTGTAAGATCTGGGGAGATATACGCGGTACATTTATATGTAAAATTGATGACCGCTGCTTCCATCCCCTATTTTTCGTAATCATCTCTAAATTTGGAGTGGGCACTTGACCGGTATTTTACGGTATATATATATTTTTGTAAGGGTAAGTTTTTCCAGAATCACACTGTCACCTGCATTTACAAGACGTAAGACCTGGCATTCTTAAATGCTCAAAGCCTCTCTTCACGTCACAAAAAAACCTCAACTCAAATTTTTTTTTTGTGGTTTGGTTGTGTGCAAATTGTAACTCGTTAGCTTGCTCGCCCACAACAAAGTGGGAAGCACAGTGAAACAAACAACCGGACTTCTCCATGCAAACAATATTAGGCAAACTCCGAGTTTTCCTAATAAAAACAAATACAAAAAACCTCCAAAAAGCGTCAAAGCTGGTGTAGCGAATCAATGCGTGCCTTTTCTTTTTGTCTCTTCACTCTTTCTTTGCTTCCTTTTTCTGGCTGAGAGAGAGAGAGAAGGTGACTTCTTCGTATCAACACTTGGGAGAAAAGTGAAGTTTGGTGGAGCCGTAGTTAGGACATAGCGTCTCAATGGGCCAACAGGATCTAGCTGTTGTTTTGAGTATCCAGCGGGTGGGGAGGCCTTGCGAGCTTGTTGTTTTGTAGCCACTTAGTCGTGCGTCAAGGTGGCATCATCTATTTGTGAAAAGGTGGATTGAAAAGATGTTTAGTGCAGCAGACGACATCTTCACATAAAAACTGAGACAAGATGTCTGATGAGACTTTTGAGGCCAGATGTTGCCCAAGGTCACAGAAGTGTGAGTTGCGACAACAATAAACGCTTCCATAACACTTGTGTCTTGTTTCTGTACCCTAGGACAGTAATGTTGAAAGTAACACCACTAAAGCAACAGATTAATTTTGAAGTGAATGCTCACTTACTTTTGTAGAAGTGTAATTGTAACTGTAATTAGTTACATTTAGCCATGGGTGATTGTAAATGTAATTCCTTACTTTTAGTAATGCACACAAGTCTGCATACGAGTGGACGAGCAGGTGGGCATTTATCTTTTGTGTATTAATGGAGCCGACCTCACAGTCAGTTTCATTACGCCACCACTGCCGCTATGCATCGTGGGAACTATAGCCATTCTGCACGTGCAACAATGCCGCTGAAGGTCTGCGTGAGCAGAGCACGCGACGGCATGAAGTGTCTCTTGCACTGGCGCCTGCCTCCTGTGAACTACAGTTATGGTGGTCATCACGCATGCATGGAACGCTAAGTGAGATTGGTCTATTAGGTGCTACTTCATAGAGAAAGCTCTAACGGCTAGCTGGCTCATCGCTTTCCGAATCGGCCCTGAACCATTAGCTGTTCAGAGTCGCCGCAAGTAGACTTTTTTTTTCTTTTCATTTGTTTGGCATTATTACCTTATCATGTTTGACATCGGCCAATCAGAAGGCTCGATCGTGTCGATGCCTCCGATCAAGCAGATGCTATGAAATGCTGGCACACTGGAAATATGAGCTCTAGTCCTTGCTAGAGCTACTAAATAGGCTACGCTGGCACACTATTCTTTGATTTTCTTGTGGGTGCCACCATTTTGGTGCTTAGTGCAGAGTGGTGCAATTAGCATCGTTACAATTTGAGAATGTGACTTTACAAGTTTTGATACCGTGTCAGAAAGCTCAGGCTACATGTTTTTACTTTGTCGCGGACTGTTCTGATGTTTTAAAACTGTGGAAAAGCGTTTCTTGCGATTTCAGATAAGGCTTCAGGTGACTGACAACAATGACTTTAAGCACCCAAGATGGCCGAGGTGTTGTCGATCTGAAGTGTAGCCCATTTTGTTGCTCCAGGCCTTGCGATTCGATCGCTAACGAATGCGGGAGCTAAGCGGGGTGTCCGTATTTGTCCCGCTGAAACGACCGACGTCTTTCAGGATTGGTCACCCCTCCCCGATGTCGGAAACAGCCCGGCAAGCCTCGAGCGGTCCGCGCTTCCAGTGCAGCTACTGCGAGTACAGGAGCGAGTACAAGTGCTACGTCGTGGCGCACGAACGCATTCACACGGGGGAGCGGTCCATACAAGTGCCCGCTGTGTAGCAAGGCCTTCACCTTCAAGCACCACGTGACTACACACCTGCGCTGCCACACCGGAGAGAAACCCTTCCGCTGCAGCATGTGCCCGCGCTCGTTTGCGCAGAAGAGCAACCCTGAACCAGCATCTGCTCATTCATCGGAACAACGTGCGCTGAGAGGCGGTGGGTGAGGCGCTTGAACTGGGATGTCGTTTCGAAAACCGTTTTCTGATCGGAACGCTTTGATGCTTCAGACTTGACTTTTTCAGGAGCTGTTTTGTGTATTGTGTGCTCCTGTTCCAACAGGCTTACCACAAAGTATCACTGTAATGGATGTCTGCAGCAAAGGTCGAAGGTTGTGTCGTCAACGACAAAATTGTGTAGTTCTACAAGATATAAGTTTAAAGGGGCACTAAAATTGGATCTTGAGATCCAGTTTTAGCTGGACTTAAACTGAAACAGAAGTATAGGAGAGCGTGACGCCAGCCCTGTAGCTTCCACAAGCAATCCTCTCGTCGAGCAGTGTCCCCTTCTAATACATCCAATGTCCTCACTTGCGCTGACCGAGCAAGAAGTAGCTAGAGTTTGAAATGCTGCGGGAAAGCCACTCTCCCAGCACAGGCGGAGTGATGCATCGTTTTCCCACATTCCGGGTGGGAGTAGAATATCTTTCCCAGTATTTCTTCAGAGTTGAAAACGCATCATTTTGTGATACAAAATTATTGATACCATATGTAGGGTATATACCGTATTTACTCGCATACTGAACACACTTTTTTTCACGAAAAATTCACACATATTTGAGGGTGCGTTCATTACAGCGGGTAAAATTTTGCATTTACACACTTCGCGCAAATGCCATTGTAGGGTCCATTATGGCACGGCAGTGTGCCGTAGCACGTCTCCACTGACGGAGCGCACCTGCAACTCATCATGGGCGCACCACAGTCCCCATGCTCTATAAATTGCAAACCTTTTTAGGCGCTTTTGGCGTGTCTTTTGCCGAAGGAAAAGCAACCTACGAAACTCATCTCAGCACGAAGAGCGACGCTACCGTTCTTAGGCCTAACCACTTTCACAATTTCACTGTCCGAAAGCGGACCACAGACGATGGCGAGACCGTTGACTTCAATGCATCCGATGGGCGAAGCATGTCCGGGGCTGGGCTATTCCTCAACCCCAGCTTCGTTAGGTGTGCAGGTTGCTTGGTTTTACGGTTGATCACTTCCATACACTACGCACTTGCAGCCATTACGAAAGTGGCTTGGCTTGGCTTGACTTGGCCCGGCCGCTTGGTAGCTAGCTTAGTTGGACGCAGATTCGAGACTGCGTGAGCCGAAAATTGGAGATGCGTTCATTATGCGAAGGGAAAAAAAGTCGGTCTTGTTGCCCGTTGGGGGGGGGGGGTGCGTGCATTCATTCATTCATATGCAAGTAAATACGGTACTTGAATTTGGGAGTTTTACTTTCCTTGGAAAATACCAGAAAAAGATACTTCAATGAAGTACAAATACATACTCCAAAATTGTATTTCGAGTAAAGTACAAGTTTTCTAAACCTACTTGAAGCTAGTACTTTAAAGGGCACCTCTGCTGAATTCCAAAGATTTCGAGATAATGAGTGATTTCGCATTAAAGAGCACTGGTATAAGACGAGTATGTCTTTTCCTTCATAAAGATGGGATATATACTGCTAATCTAATTGTAAGCTACGAGCAGAAACCGAAACTTGGAAACTTTTGGCTCCGATCCGGCAACATTGGACTCGAGCCAATACTACACAACCCGCAGCAATAAAAAGGGCTGAGGCAGGGCTGTCCACTCTCACCTCTGCTCTTCCTGATATATCTCAGTGAGATGGAAAGAAATTAGACCAGGGCAACTTAGGCTTTGATGTGAGTTATATGGAAGGAGGGAGAAACGTAATACAGGTGATACCAGTGGGCCCTAAGCTGGACACTTGGCGAAAACGTCGGGCGAGAAATTTGGAGGCCGCGATTGGCCATCGCCACACATTTGACCTTGGCGCCTGCTCCAATCATAGTCAAAGCGGATTTCTGCACGTCTCTTTCGCCAAGTGTCCAGATTAGGCCCCAGGACTGATGTATGTGTGGCCAGGCATAAGCAGTACTTATGTGCAGAGAACCGGTAATACATAACAGGAACTAGCTGAAATTTTGGAGAGAAAGGGGACACCTTGGGTATGAATTTGAGTCGCGCTGAGTTTGGAGCAATGGTGTTTATTGACTAAAAGAGGGAACCCTGAAGAGATTACTAGTAATAGATCACGAAGCAAACATAAATATCTGGGAATCTGGCTCAATGAAGGAAGGAAACAAGGAAAACAAATTCATCTTATTATGGAAGCTCAAGACACTATAAAACTAAAAGACAGATATGAAGTGGTCAGGGTGTATGGAAAGGAGTGATGGTACCAGTGGACTGTCTTTGAGCAATGTGAGCGTTGTGCATGAGATCAGAGGTTCAATCAGGATTAGAAACCGCAGCAGAAGGAGCGTAGGCAGATTGGCACCTGGGGTACATGGAAAGACACCAAATCAGGGAGTACAGGGGGACACGTGGCCGATTGCCATTGAGAGCAGGGAGGGAATTAGTAAGCTGCACTTGAACAAAGGTTGGACTTCGAAATGGATGATACTGCGGGCACGGAAGGTGTTTAAGTATCTATACATGAAAATTTTAAACACAAAATGGACACACCTGAATCCGAAAGCTTACATTTAAGTACTTACACACTACTGATGGGGCTGCACAGACTACTTCAGGTGGAAAGAGGAGGAAAGAGGCAGGAAGAAAAGTGTGAGAGGGAAGAATGGCAGAATCAGCTCTAAGAATGTACAGGTTACAAAAACAGGACATAAAAGAGGCAAATGTGTTTGACAATTCACTGGGAGGTTCTGTACTGTTTGAGGCGAGAACTGGAGTTTTGAGGACGAGGATTTATAGGGCTAAATTTTAGGAGACATACACATTATGTGCTGCCTCCCATAATGAGAGCGGGACACAGGAGCACTTGGTTTTCAGTGCAATGGGCTTCAACCTGCCCCTCCTGAAGTGGTAATGGATTTGGTCGGGGCCCTGGGTTTTGCTGGCAACAATGGAGTGGCGGGAGAGAAAAGGATTACACTCACAAAGAGGTGATTAGAAGATTGGTGGAAATTATCTAGGGGACTGAAGAATGCACAATTGACGCCCTCCCACATGGCTCCATCTCAAGGCTCAAGCTCAGTCAACTTCAGCCACTTATGGAACTGGAATGAGGCAGTCCAGCTGGGATTCCAGCTGGTTCCCGCTGAATCCAGCTGGACTGCCTCTTCCAGTTCCATAATCCAGCTTGAAGGGGACTGATTTTCGCCTGGGAGCCCAAAGTCTCAACCCTGTTTCCCAGTGGGTCCGGTGCTGGGGTAACACCGACAAGGCTTGACCAGAGGAAAATTGGTAACTCCCCACTGGGGGAAGAGGTGGGGGGGTGATGTTTGTTTTTTGTTTCTTGCCCGATCCCGCGATGGTCATCCTGCTGATATCCCACGCTGCCTGGTAATAGTTAGGGGAGAAAATCGGCCCTTAGAGGGGCGTGGATGCATAGTTTTGTTTTTTCTTTCAGGCTAGGTGGCGGAAGCTACCACCCATTACAAAGGGTATAGAACAGTGGTCTCAAACTCATTTGAATGTGGGGGCCAGATATCCCACAGCGGAAAAGGTCGAGGGCCAAAGCAAGACGGGGAAAGGGGGGGGGGGTTCAAAGATTTTAAAAGAAGAGACTCGTGCGCTATGCTTTTTGTAAACTCGCAGTTTTGCCAGTCACATCTTTAGATTTGATTTGTTTGTATGACTACTTTCAACCTTGACCTGATGTCATAAAAGGAATCAAAATGACATTGCCCCACCAATGCTCTGCCATTTTTAATAGAACAAGAGAGCAACAGCACTGTCGTTCCCGTTGCTCACATTCCACTCAGGAATTAATCAAGCTCGACATGACTTTAAAAACAATTTGGCAGTTATTGCTTTCCCTGGAGATTTTTTATTACAACTTTCTGAACATGCACTTGTCTCTTAACGGTGACTTTTTTTTTTTTTTTTTTAAAGGCGAGAGTCCTGAGCTTGAAGCTTTATCTTTGGCAGTTGCTCCTTCCTGATCGAGAGTTCGTGCAGCCGAGATGCGTCCTCCAACGAACAGATCGCGGTTCCAGCCTAGTAGTGGAATTGTCATACATTACAAAAAGCTGGGAGGCAAGAAATAAAAGTGAAACGAAGAGCAAATGAACACAGATAAGTATAAACTATTAGAATACATTAAAAGAGCAGAGCTACTTTTCGAGTGAAAATGAATCGACGAGAGGAGATTACTATGGCGCATGCCAATTTTACTGCTCGAGGCATGGGAACCGGGACTCGTGGCAAGTTGCCTAGTGGGGCCATGTCCCAGCGGTCTTGCTGGGACGTGTTTGAGACCCTGGTATAGACCAACTCAACTCACTGATGTCACGTCACTGCGGTGGCGCTACTGTCGGTACTGTGCATGCTGCAGACTCTTTACTCCTCCCGAATTTGGTTTCTGCGCACGTGCAGTGCCCTCACCTGGTGTGGGCAAAGTGGGCTTGTTTGGAAACACTGTGTTGGTGTATAGCCATCAACATCCATCCATCCATCCATCCAGAACGTGGCTGTTGCGTGGTCTGAGGTGTCATGTGATCCTCCACGCAACGGCGGGCGGGATTGGGGCAGGCGTGTGCCAGGAGCAGAGTGTCGTCTGCACCACACTCTTCACCACGCTTTGGTGTCTGCAACATTGAACAACGTCTGCACAGCTGCGGCATAAGTCTGCGCACATAGTGTCCATAGTGTGAACTAAACTCCGATATACAATAACCACAAAAGGTGAGACGAACGACCAGGCTGGGTGATGCAGTAGACGCAGCGGTAACGGCGTGGTCCACGGCAGGGACGCCTCCCAAGAAACGCACTGAACAGGCGCATTATGCCAGTCATGTGGACAGTACTGAGCGCCGAAAGGATATGTTGCCGATCGTCACTTGTTACGCTTGTCCGGAGAAGTAAAAACAAGCAAAAAGGGGCAGTGGTGATACGTTTAGCTCAATGTTGGCTCCGCCCATGCCGTAGCCTTGACTGCGCTGTTGGTTGCGCCTGAATTCGCCGCGCCGAGTCAGCCGATTTACGGCAACTTGGCGAGTTGCAAAGTTTGCCGGACCGTTTAAGGAACATTTAGACGGAACTAGGTCGTAACATTTGACGTGTGGTCTTCCTAGGTGATACTGAAGAGGACTGCATTGCTTTTTCAAAAATAAAAATGAAGTGAAGTTGCTCTTAAAGTACAATGTGCTTAAAGTACCTCCCAACACTGGATATGTGAAGCAAAAATAAAGTACCGTAAACTCCGAAGAGATGCCCTACCCTTGAAAGGTAATCCACCCATATTGTTGGCTTGATTTGCTATTTTCTTTTAAACACTGAACGATAGCCCACTCCGAGTAATCGCAGTGTTAGGATTAATGATGACCTCGGCATAAATGCATCTATAGTGAGTGACAGGTCAATGAACGAGTGGAAGCCTTCCCACCACCTTTCCATTGCCAGTGGAGCGAACGGTGGAGAGGAGGTCGCCTCCCTCCCGCGTTCGCTCTACTAAACTGGAAAGAGGTGAGAGGAGCTTCCACTTCGTTCTTGACCTGTCACCGAATATAGTTAGTATGGCGGGATATAAGCGAACTGGTAAGTATGGTCATCTTTGCTTTGTTACCCCGCCGCAGTAACAAGTTTGGCAGGGACACATGATCTTAAAATAGCATTTTTTAGGACTTTTCTTGATTGCACACCGAAAGTTAGCCCACTCCTATTTTCACCCAATTTTCTCTCGATTTTAGGTGGGCTATCTCCTGGGGGTGTTACGATATGCTTCTAATTCTGGTAGGGCATTTGCAAAAGTGATACTGGTGTAGTATTAAGATTTCCTTCCTAAAAAGTGACTTCACTACAAAGAGGTTCAACTCCACAAAAATATCCAACATGCCCAATAATAATTAAAAAAGATTTTGCAGTTTAATAAATTGTTTTTATATTCAAACGGATCACCCTGTGCATTTCAGGTTCTCGGTAATAAATTGCCCCACATAATGCCACAAACTGGGCCATGCAGGTGCTGGCATCGTCACCGTTTTTGTTATTGTATTGCAGCGGTGAAAAAGTGGTGAGAGGTGATCTCCTTTAGGTATCTCCAAATTTGCTTTTTACCCTTGAGTTTTTTACAGCGGAGCTGTGAAGGGCTAGTTTCGACAGGATCGTGTCCGCCAGCAAACAAATGTCGACACAACACTCTGGACAACACATGTCTACGAGCGACGGCGGCAACCAGACAACCGGCTTGCCAATTGTCTGGTTGCCGCCGTCGCATATAACGGCAGCAGCCTCTTTAGGCCTTGCCACTCTGGCTTGCCAACCTGCGGCCGGCCATTACTTCATTCCCACCACAGTAGCGCAGCTTTGCTGGTCTTCCCTCTTCACCAAAATAAAAAACTGAGTTTTTTTTTTTTTTTTGCTCATTAGCAAAGCATGCTATGCATGTCAATAGTCCGATTTTCCTATTTTGAGCAGCAGCCGTGCTTCAGCAAACCATTTTTCCTTTGGGAACAGTACACAACAGCCTACTCACAGGCTGCTGTCGTGCAACTCCTGGCCACAACACATCTTTTTATAAGCGCTCTCTGGGAGCCCTATTCTGGTGCAGTTTCTTTTCCGAAGAACTGAGGACAGAAAGAAAGTTAACATGAATGCCAGCGTAATATATGCGAGCATGACTTTATAACATGCCAGAGGTACAGCTTGGGGACTACTTGAATGGGTAATCAGAAATATGATAGTAAAATTCAATAATTTCACTTTATATTGCCAGATATGCACATTGAGGTCTGTCATTGGATTATGTTTGCATTGCTTGCATGGTCACTGGGCAGTCCTTCAATTAAATAACTTTACGTCTTGCAAGATTTGTTGACATCGTCGTTTTCAGCAACCTGGCAAGACTAGTCCAGAAGCACTATATAGCTCCTTCGGAGCAGAGTAGCGCAATCTAGAACGCCGTCTCTCGGCGACTAGCGGCGAACGCCCGGAGGTTCCAACTCCGGTCAGAAATGCATGGGGAACGTGAGAAAATCGTTGTTTCTTCAATGTTGTGGAGATGTACGGAACGACAATAGTTTTTGACATAATAAAGGAACATTTTAGAATCATTTGCGCTGAGTTGTGTGCCAAGTAAGGACGTAATTTGTTTTTAAAAATTGCACGAGCGGCATCATGCAGCAGACGACGCGGCGACGTCACAGCGTCCACGTGACCCGCTCCGGCCAACCCAAAGAGCCCATCTCCGCTGCGTGCAAAAATCGTCTGCTTCAAACGCCATTGCCTTGGAAATTGCCTTCTCAAAATTTGCACACGCATCCGATATTATTAAAACTTTGATAAAGTGTTTAGTGCTTTACCAACTTCACGACAGACTAGTTTTGAAAAGTGTGAACTCGCCGTTTATTTTTTAATTAGCCGTGTTGCGTCGATCTCCATGTATTCTCCCATAGGGCGGGCCGCCTCCTGGAACCCTGAGTACCACGTGACTCGCGCCGAGCTGCTCTGTCGGCCATGTTGTCGGCAAACACGCGGATCAAAGGATTGCGCTACTCTGCTCCGTAGGAGCTATATAGTGCTCTAGACTAGTCTGCTGTTACAGTCAGCACCGGTCATGTTCTGGTTTGTTTCACTTATGTTGTGATTAGAAGTTTTTACCTATTTCAGGTCACAGTTGTGCAGAAACCAGTAAACAAATAAAAGTCCAGTGACGGCCTCTCTTCCAGAGACTTGTGCTGGAATATTGCTGAGGACTATTGCATACTCTAATGATCAATACCACATATTCATTTTATGTATGGTGCTTTTTTTTTTGTCTTGCATTTTCCAGTGGATAAATACAGACAATAGAAACCAAAGTCTTCCTTGTAACTGGCATGGTGTAAATAAAGATGAAGCTACAAAACCATGGTTCTGTGTTGTTGTGTTGTCATTCTCTCTAGCCACCATAGTTGTCATGTTCATTGTGCTTGTTATATTTTCAGAATTTATTTTTATAAGGGCTTGCAGCACGCTACAAAAACAAAAAAATCATGGTCATGCCTTGTGTTGTGACAGGAATTATTACTGTTATTACTAGGGGTGTCGCGAACTTTGTCGAACCCAATTTTTAGGGTCGAACTTCGGGGTTCGACTGGGTCGAGACCAGTTCGACAACCTTCGAACTTTTCACCAGATTCGACCGGTTCGACTTTGTGGACAGTGTGGCCAGACCTTAATACAAGCATGTCTAGGTTTGGAGATATCTTTTTTATGAAAAGGGCTATGTTTTATTTTTGTAAACAGTTTCAATTAAAATAAACCAATTTTAATCACTAAAGAAGTTAATAACCAATTTTTTGTACTGTATTAACTGAAATAACCAATCAGCGCTGCCCTTAATTCATCCCTTAGCCATCACCATCCAACCCGAAGCCAACTGGCCAGCCTGTCGCGCATGCGCGGGCGAGTCGAACTCTCAATACAAGGTTCGTCAATTTTTCCACTAAAAGTTCGACAATATCGAACCTGGTCGAACTCGAACCTTGGCCGGTTCGCTGACACCCTAGTTATTACTGCATGCATGTTAGTTGTCTCGTATGACCCTAACTATTTGAGGCCTTCCGCTTATGGGGAGAGCAACGTCGTCTGCTTCTTGCGCAGGAGTTGCGGTGACGTCAGAACGATGCCGAGCTCTGATTGGCTGCAATTAGAAGGATAGTGGGTAGACCGCAATGCTAAATGCCTCAAAATCTACCCACTATTTTTTTTTTAAGTTAGCCAATACGAGTTGGGCGTTTTGACATCATCGCAACCTCTCTGCAAGAAGCAGACGAACTCTGCGCTTCGCATTGTTTGGTTCAATTTTGCCGTTGAAATAAATAAATAAACTAAAACACCGTTCCCTTGAACGATTTTTAGTGCAGTCGTTTCTTCAAAGGTGTTGACAACATTTTTGTGAATGATCCTGCTGCTTTTTCCTTCCAAGATTTGTTGATGCTCCTTCCGGAGCAGAGGTAGCGCAATCTAGAACGCCGCCTCTCGGCGACTAGCGGCGAACGCCCGGAGGTTCCAACTCCGGTCAGAAATGCATGGGGAACGTGAGAAAATCGTCGTTTCTTCAATGTTGTGGAGATGTACGGAACGACAATAGTTTTTGACATAATAAAGGAACATTTTAGAATCATTTGCGCTGAGTTGTGTGCCAAGTAAGGACGTAATTTGTTTTTAAAAATTGCACGAGCGGCATCATGCAGCAGACGACGCGGCGACGTCACAGCGTCCACGTGACCCGCTCCGGCCAACCCAAAGAGCCCATCTCCGCTGCGTGCAAAAATCGTCTGCTTCAAACGCCATTGCCTTGGAAATTGCCTTCTCAAAATTTGCACACGCATCCGATATTATTAAAACTTTGATAAAGTGTTTAGTGCTTTACCAACTTCACGACAGACTAGTTTTGAAAAGTGTGAACTCGCCGTTTATTTTTTAATTAGCCGTGTTGCGTCGATCTCCATGTATTCTCCCATAGGGCGGGCCGCCTCCTGGAACCCTGAGTACCACGTGACTCGCGCCGAGCTGCTCTGTCGGCCATGTTGTCGGCAAAACACGCGGATCAAAGGATTGCGCTACTCTGCTCCGTAGGAGCTATATAGTGCTCTAGTTGATGCCTTTGGGGTGCGG
>JAZHYW010059920.1:37500-117631 GCA_037355805.1 Ixodes ricinus | reverse complement strand
AATCAAAACCATAAGATAAGTACCTCACGAACAATGATTCTTCGTTGACAGTGTCTGACTACTGATAGGAAATAGACCGAGTGTGTCCCCGAATGCGGCAGAGCAAGTATCTTCAGTCTGACATGGACGGCTTGAAAAAGGTTCCCCCCTCTCTCTCTCTGTCTCTCTCGATGCTGAACCTAAACTGCGCTAGGCACATTTAAGACCTTACAGAGGACTATCTATTAGATATTTTTCACAAAAGAAAGACAAGAGCCAACTTTTGTGTAAATGAATAAATCCACTGAGATCGAAGACTTCCTGTAGCTCACGCATTACGACGATATTTTCCTGAGAATGAAGAGACAAAGGGAGAAAATAAAATAAAGACTGCGAAAACAAGTAAAACGCAAGTTGAAGTTAATGTTGTTTTTTTCAATTTTTTTCAATTTAGGATTCCTAAATCAGTTGTACCCAATGTCACAGAATATTCGTTGTTTTCATCTCAATATTGTGCGAAGATTTACCACCTGCCACTGCTCAAGGGGAGAGCGTATCCCAAGTTTCCGACCGGTATATTCTGGCTGATTCTAATACTATAAACAATAAGAGTAAAACATTAATTGAAAAAAAAAATCAATTGCATTATGTTTTTTTTCTAACCCAAAACGCACAACAGCTTGATTTTTTATCTTTTTTTTTCTGCTTGAATCTACACGAGAATTTAGCGTATTGCAGAGCAGTTGAAGCTGAGCTCATTACCACCTAATTTTCACGCCTGCTCTCCTCCCTCTTCTTTTATATATATATATATATATATATATATATATATATATGTATATAGAGAGAGAGAGAGAGAGAGAGACTTTTTGTGTTAATTATTTGTTAAAAGCGATAGGGGTTATCCTTCTGCTACTAGCCAAAATGGTGCAGATATTCTGCGCTTCCGTCGTTGCGGTCTCCGCGTTCTCGAAACGTTCAAAACGGTATCGCCCGCGAGTTGGCGCTGCCACCGAAATACTGCGTGGCGATGTCGGAAAGGCTCGCGAAGCGGACACCAATGCGTTTCGAATCCAATAAACTCCTCGCCTGCGATGTTCGCGCGCCTCCAAACTCGCAGAAGAAAAAAGAAAGAGAAGAAAGACCGTTATGTGGTTCATATCGGACCGTTTAGCTGTTGTTGACCTGTTTGTTCGACACACGAGGATAGAAAGGAGTGAGAAATATGTTTTCCCCTTTTTTCCAGGCTTGTGTATTGTATAGCGTGCGTACAAGCGTGATGAAAATTATATTCCTCTGAACGGCGACCGACACGGGGCGAATTTAAAGAGTGATCATTAATATTATTTTATGTTTTACTCATGTCTGTTATGTTATGTTTTTTTTTTTATTATTTTTTATTTTTTTGTAGGGGTGGAGAGGAGTGCGGATAAGTGAATTTTATTCGCGGCAAATAACGCGCTCCTGTCGTTTGGGTTTATATAATTTAAGCTCATCCGTTTTTTTGTTTTGTTGATGTATGTTTTTAGAGAAAATTAAAATTCGTTTTCAGGTTTTGCTCAAAGAGCCTTTTTCGTTATAGTTTTGTATTGCTGCCGGATGCTTCACTCGTGAGTTTGTCGCGTAGAAAATTTTTCCGATATCTTTGTTACAGGGATGATTTTACCAATGAACATCGCTGAAACGTGGAAATGATTCGATACTAAGCGAATAGCGATAGCTGAATAGGATTATGAGCAGGGTTTCCTGCTCATCAGTTTGAATCCAGTGCCTATTACAAATCTTTGTGTTCTTACAGGTCGCAACTATATTTCTGTTTGTTTACTCATGTGGTTATGGTAGTATTATCATCTCAGTTAGGCCTACCCTCGGGGTGGTAAACGGAACACTCGGGTTAGGGGCAAAATTCTGGTACTAGTAGTTTAGAATATTGTTGTTTTGGAGCACCGTGTTCCGGGAGGAGTTCGGACAAGATTGTTATCACACCGTTCATTGCCACAAAATGTAAAATTGTATTCTACAAAAAAGAAAAACATTTGGCAGATATGCAAAATTTCGTTGTATGTGAGGTACCACTTTTAAAGCATGTTTATTTATAGTCAATTTCAACGGAATAACAGTTTGTTTCATCATATTTTCAGTGAAAACGGGATTACTTTTTTTCGGGGCAAAAGGACAGAACGTCGTAGATGGACCTCCAGAACGGGACTGTTCCGCCCAAAATTCTTTACCGGTTTCGAATCCAAAAAAAAAAAAAGAAAGAACCGCGGTAGGAATTTTAAGAAATTGCTAAAACCAAGCAAATTTTCAGGCGCACAAAATATACCAAGTTATAATAGACCACTTGTGCGTCTATCGAGTACATATGGCCGCCATTGCTTGGACACGAAGCGTGATTGATCTGCATCACACTCAAAATTCAATAGATTTAGAATATGTGAGCAAGCAATGGCGTTGGCACGGACTCTTGAAAGTAATCTATTAGTTTTATTTTTATATACAGGCTTGGAAAACGAATTTACATTTACGCACAAATATGTTAAAGTTTACTTAGATTGCAACTGTAATATATCATCGGTGCCGCAGCAAAACAGTTATCGAATTCATGACTTTAACTTTTACACAGATATTAAGTTATTTATGATTCATAATTAAACTGAGTATCAAAAAAAAATTTGAGACTAGAAAAAAGTGCTATTCTAGGCACTGTTGGTGCCCCGCCAAACGGCAATTCTCTATCTAACGACGAGAAAAACCGTAATATTTTTAACGGGAAAAGTATTGGCAACACTACCCTCTTCTCTAAAGAAAGAAAAAGGTTGAAACAGAACACTTAGTTTAAACTTGTTTATGGAGCTGTTGTGTGAGCGACGTGAAAACACACATAGAGCACATAGATTATTCGTTTACCTCGTCCCCAGTCACTGCGGTAGACATAGTGAAGGTGACAAAAAAATAATGAAAACACTCAAAGCGCGAATCGCAAACATACGGGAAGGCAAAAACGAGGATGGGTAACGGCTGTTTGCAGTGTAGACGGCAAGCAACGGTTTTCGCCCATGCCGGGAGTGACGGCAAGATGGTGCCCCCAGAATTGCACCCCTTCCGTTCCTCGTATTTGCGTAGGTACGCGATACTTCAATTTATTGCAACGCATAATTCCGTGATATCTCAGTCAATTCAGTAAACAGTGTTATTTGCTGGTGGTGATAAAGGATCCTGATTATCATTGAATCTAACGAATAATATTTTTATTTTCATTATCTAAAAAGTAATCCAACTATATTTGGACAACGTTACTAAACTCTTCAAGAAACTCACCATTATCCAATGAGACCGAATTTTCAAATGTGACAAATATGCCACTCTGTATCATTTTTAAAGGGTAATTCGCAAGAAAGTGTTTTTAAACAGTTTAATTGGGACAAGCATCACAAAAACAAATCTTCCGCGAAAAACAAATCTTCTAGCATTTACGCCATTTAGTCGGAGTCCCAATTTTCCGCATCCTCCGCTTCTGATACTCTCGTGGCGTCACTCTGTGACGTATAGCAGAGACTCTGTGACGTGTAATTGTGAACTTTTGGCGCGCGATTTCGTCGGTGAAAATTGCCGCAAATATCCTGCGCAATATTGCTGTAAAAAATTTTTGTTTTTTGGCGGAAAAATTGTTTTGTGACATGCTTGTCCTAATTAGGCTGTTTAAAAATACACTTTTTTTGTAGTTGGCCGCCTGAGCTTTTAGAGTATATACAATTTTTGTAACGAATTTTTTTTTGTGGTAATCTTTATTAGAGTTTATTTCATAAAAATGGAGTACGTGTTGTTTTCTAAAAATCTTTTCGCAAGGTTTTAAAGTTAGTATACTAATAATTTTTTTATACAAATCGGGATTTTGTAGTTTCGGTCTTGAAGTTAGCGCATATTAACCAGTGCGTCAAGTTGCCTGAAGTTCCCTTCCACAGTATCTGTCATGTCGGAGGTCATGTTCCTGGACTACCGCTGCGGGGACACGTTGGGATCGCCATTGTTCGGTTTCGTGGACGGATCGGCCACTTTTCCAGAGCAGTCTCTATGGCAGTTTCCCAACTGGCGGCTCTGCAACGTTGTATTTACAATTTACTATTTTGAATATTCTAGAGTTAGCAATAGTAGTACAGATATATATATATATATATATATAAAATAGAATCTGTACCACGGACAACCTGTCACTCAGGAGTTGCGACAAAACGGGTAATGACAATGTCGTCTTGTTTCATCTTCTAACGAGGAATTCTGATTCGTTCCATCTGACATTATCTTATTATATTATGGCCTAGAAAGGCATTCATTTCTCAAGGGTGAATGCCGACGGAGCGCATGAGTGGCGCGTTGCATTATGTGAGGCGCAAGTTCGCTCCGCTTATGCGGCGGTGACGTGGGCCAGAATACCACATGGATCACTCCATCTGAGCGTAGTCTGCTCCTTTGCAACGTCGTCTGCGTCTGTCTGCCGCGATTCTCTTCGAAAGGTGCAGAGGCCAAAATATGCGTAAGACAAACTTAAGAAATGCATTCACGAAACGAAATTTCGTAGTTTTGCACAGGTTACGACAAACTTACGAAATTGTCCCGAATTCCATTTACTTCTTACGACAATAGCATGCAGCCGACATCCGACAGCTTTCGCCATTTCAAGTATACAAGAAAAAAGTACTTGAAACAGACCACGACGAAGGCGAAAGTTGATCCAGAAACATCTGGAAAAGTGCCTACGTGGCCAATGGCTCCCATCGACATTTGCGATACGTTCCAGCAGGCACTCTGAGACAATCTGCCCACGAGCCGAAGCTGGCGTGCTGAATGGAGTGCCTGCGCACTTGTGAACCCTTCCCTGATTATATTTGATTGCTGACCCAATTTTAGATTAAGAGGCCAATCCTTCTTTGTCATCTCCTTAAAGGAGGTCAGGATGGTGAAGCGGTGAATTTCCCCTGATAGACGCAAAGAGGTATATCGCTTGGATTCAGCAGACGTAAAGTGACGATACAACTGCGCCAAATACGACGCTACAGCATGAGAGTCTCGCCGCACACGAAGCGCGGCGGGAATGGACACCAAAATGTTATCATCCTTAGCAAACAAGTCCCGGCGTCAAATCTTCAGTGAGTCCTTTGACTACGTGCGTCTGTTGTTAGACAAAAACAACGCGGCTCGCTCGACTATTTCGTCTCGTTCCTCTTGTGCCGAGTCGAGCTCGCTCGCAAAATCACCTGCACTTCCGAAAGTCGCAGGAAAGGTAAGACAGACGCAGACGACGTTGCAAGAGCAGACGACGCTCGTAGGCCGCGATCAATATTCGGCGTTTTACCGTCGCTACTTCCCTCTTTCATGCGTAGACGAAAATAAGCTCACTTGCGAGGCGCATTGAAAAATCAAGAAGGTTTATTGATGAAATAGATTGTCGAAATTTTTTGAGCATTAAAACATAAAAAGATGAACGTAAAAAAAAAATTTACAAACGGACAGGAAGGGGACGCTAGAACAGAACAAAATTTAACGGCATTTAAACCATGGGTGTTATGAACAAAAAAAACATGGTTTCGATGTGATGTTTTTGTGAATTTGCGGCGATACCTTGACGCATTTGTGCCCTCAGTGATAGGTTAGGCTTTTTATTTTTTTATAAATATATAATTTATTTTCTACTTCATTTTATTTTTCCATGGTGTTCAATCTTCATGTGGATATACTGCGAATACAAAGCAGTATTGCTATAAATAAAACTAAATAATAAAGTCTAGTATAACAGCAAAAAGCCAGCTTATTTCAAAGCGACGAAATTTTCGTCCGTGTGTGACCCAAATTTTAATGATGCGCAAATGCTCTCGAGTTTCTGCTCACAAGGCACAGGTATTGATCGATTGTTTTGTAGTTTGCTATATTATGAACTGTAAAATTTATTCAATTTTTTTATATCAAAGTGACAGCCGGTTTATTTATACTTGAACGATTTCTCTCCTCTCCTTTTTCTTCTTTCCACCGTTGAGGCAATTGTCTGAGTCTGAAGCTCTAATTTAGGCCTTTGTGTTTTCAAACATGACTGATGCTTGCCAGACTCAGTCGGTGGCGTAGTTGAAGCACCACTCTAGCACAAAATTTTTTTTGTGCCGGTTTTCACAATAATAAGTAACAACATATCATCCAATTTTGTCATTGCATATTTTTTTTTTTAATTCTAGAACTGCGCACACGCAAGATGTGTCACTTATTGGTATAGCACGTTTTCATCCTTACTCTCCTTAAGTTCCATCATCTTTAATGGGGGGATGAGGGACAGGAGTAATTGAAAAGCTATGAATTGCAAAAACAAAAAAAGAACTAATCACAAGTAAGAAGTAAAAAGTCATAAAATCACAACTCTCGGCCGAACTCACGCTGACGACACCGACTCTAAAGAGAAAATAGCAAAACGCTTCAAATAAGTTAGACACAGTTCCAGCATAGTGGGCACAAAATGGTCTCAGATTTAGTATGTGTACTGACTTTTTTTTTATATAAGAAACTATACCCATTTTGACTACGTTGGTTTTTACCGGTTAAACTTTCAATAAATTTAAGATGTCTTTTTCTTTAGGGACTTCGTCGAGGTGATAATTTAATCAGGGGCACGGCTTGAGAGAAATATTTCCTGACGCTGGTATTCGCACGAGGGAGAAATCCCGGGGATTTCTCCCCGGCACGCGCGCATCACGAGATGAAAACGCGAGGCTTTTTGCACATCGCAAAGCCTGACGTTTTCGTCGTGGGATGCGCGTGCCGGGGAGAAATCCCCGGGATTTCTCCCTCGTGAATACCCCTGTGCGAGGAGTTAACCCAAGATGTTATTTTCCATGGCGAAATTGTGTGGATAGTGTTCCGTATTCTTCAAAGACAAAATTCAGCGTTGCCTCATTCTATTTTTACACATCTTAAAGACATCCAACAGAAAAAATTTTAAAAAAGCTAAAACTAATATATATATATATATATATATATATATATATATATATATATATATATATATATATATATATATATATATATATATATATATATATATATATATATCGTATTTCGAAGTTGTATAGACAGTCAGTTCTAAATTTCAGTGTTTTCTTTAATTTTGTTATAGTGTTCCGACTATGAGTGAGACTGCCGATGCAGGCGTATAGCGTAGAGCTAAGAAATATTATGCATTCTCCCGCGTGGGCTAGTGTTGAGTGTGACGCGCGGTTTCTTCAGTGCGCAGGCAAGTGTCCGTATTTCAGGTGTTTTGGGTCACACTGTTTATTATACGTCATAAAGATTGCCTGCAACAGATTTTCCGAACGCAACTCACCACGAGATTGCAGGAAATACGACAAGTGGCACTGGGGCGGCAGCTCAGTCGCGACGCTGGCGTATTCCGCCGCGACTTCCTCCGCTGCGTGACACTTCTTCGCCAGACCGCCGCGACACTCGACCGTCTGCTCAGATGATACTGGGAACGCCACATGGCAACGAGTTTCAAAGAAACTTAGACGCCGCATGTCCGATGATGGCATTTGGCAGCAGTGACCCATGCTTAAGTAGTCGAAGCACCGAAAACACGAGCGGCAGAGAAATCGCAATGGTAACCATGAATACGTTCGCCGCGCCATTGCGGTCTGCTGCTGACGCCAGCGTACACCACCTTAAAGGGTTCCAAAGATGACGAAGGGGTACACTTTACACTCCAATCTCGCGTAAAAGTATATCTTGCCACTCTTCTGGAAACCTTGGGAAACTTTCTCTTTAGGAGTGTATATGTTTAGGCCGGCTGGGAGAGAGGATTACTGGCATGTAGTGCAATGACGTCACGGAAGCCACGTAAACATATCATGATGCAAGCTAGTGCCGCATGAGCAGAAACTGTAAGGAGAGGGAGACGAGAGCGCGCGGGCACATGGTTTTATTGAAGTGCAGACCTAGCTAGTTGCCTACGTCATAGCCTCCTGTATACCAGTACCGGCAGTTCGACGGAGGCATAGGAGGCCCCGATTGAGCGCAGGAATGCAGTAATACACCATTGGCAAGCTAGGGAACATGGTTTTCAAACCTGACGAGAGTATGGCACCCTGTCGCCTCGGGAGAAGTAAAATTCCAGTGTCTCGGCGCAGTGGGGCGCCCATTGTCAGCCGCTCGATTTCGGCGGCCGCTTCTTGCGGCGATCTGCCAGGTTTTGTCAGTATAGAGTCTAGGGCGGAGTTGGCATTGAGCGCGCTGGAGGACGGGCAACGACACGCCCCACCGTTTCATCTGTCACCTAAAAAAAAATCGAAATTCGAGTACATTTAGGCAGTTTTGCGACGTTGTCTCATAGGTACGGCCACGTTTACTGCTGAGTCGATGCTGCGCCCTGCCATGTAGCCAGTTGACAGCGTCATCTACCTAAGCGTTTGCCCAGGGAAGAGCACGTCGTCCCATCACCATAGCTCTAGGCCAAACGCACGGTGAAATCTGACACACTTTTTCAAGACACTTCATTGTTTCTTCGGTAGAAGTGTTCCAGTAACCCCCGAACTTCAGCAACGAAGACCGCGTCGTCCAACCCCGTATATATCATCGCATATCATCATCACTAGATGCGGGCGGGCCTCCATGCGGGGCTGTCGTCTTCCGTGGTGCCACGTTCTTCTGAGCCACAATAGTGCTACCAAGGATTGCGGCCAGCCGCTCCTCTGCTGGCCGGGCTGCTGCTGGGTTTCCAGCAATTTGGAACTACGCCACGCAGCATTAAGGGGAGCCCAGACGCGCCAAGCCAACGGGAGATTCATCCATCAAATGTTGCCAGACATGGTGGGGACAGGAGTTTAGGTACAATTCGGCGGGCTTCAGAAGTTAATCGGCATGGTCTGCATTAAATCGGTCTGCTCCGTTCCATTTCGTGTTTCCAGTGTATGGCGGGGGATTCGCTCGCTTCCGAAGTGACGTAATATGCGGCAAGTAGACTCTGTAAATTTTGGAACGTTATAGTTAGTACCATGACAACCTGCGCGTGATGTCATCTTTATCAATCCCGAGCGGCGAACACATTCGAAGCTGATTAGATGCGTCTGGCTTGCTTTGCTCGTAGTACTGCTTGATCCACTAGTGATGACGTCTAGGGTTGTAGGTAACCTTTGTTGCAGGTGGTATCGTTGTTATTCTGACTTTGTGTTAATTGCTCTGAAAATCGCTCAAAGCAAATGGTGATGTGCGGCGTTTAATAATAATAATAATAATAATAATAATAATAAATTTTATTTGCACAAGAGCGATTGTAGAGGCCTGCAGAAAAAACAAATAGATATTTGAACGTTGCTATACGCCTCGTAAGGGCTCATTTGTCTTCTGCGCATGAGTAGGAAGTAGTGGCATCGCCAGAACGCCAGCCCCTGATTGGTTGATCGCGGTCCCCATCTGAACGTCTGCTCCTTTGCAACAACTAGTCTCAACGTCGTCTGCGTATGTCTTGTTTTTCCTGCTACTTTCGGAAGTGCAGGTCTTACGAAGCGTTGACTTTCGCTTTGAGAAGGCAGACGAACTCGAAGGTCGGTCGAACAACTAGCAGACGCGCATCAGCGGAGCGGCGGCTCGGTGTCCAAGCAAGAAACGAGAGGAAGCGCGCTAGTTCAAGGTGCCCCTCACCCCCCCCCCCCAAAGGAGGGAGACTCCTCATCGGCGGTTGGCGTACGTCTTACGTTCCGCTAGTCAAAGTGATGGCTCCTTTGTTTTCTGCGTCGTCGGAGACAAAAAAAATTGTCAGTTGCCTCGGAAAATCAAAGGAGATGACAAGAGGAAGAGATTGTCTTCTTAATCTAAAATTGAGGTCAGTGATCACAGTATAATTACGGAAGGGCACATTCATCAAGCACGCCAGCCGTCGTGGGCAGATGGTTACTGAGTCGGAGGTTGCCATTCGGCTTGGCTGAAAATCGCCGCTACCCCGTTTGTGGATCCAGCGTTCTTGTCTGCCGTGTCTCAAGTACTTTACTTTTTTCTTTACTGCTTGAGTCGGGACAAGAGAGAAGCGCATCATCGTGTGCCGCGGATTGCGATGCGCTCGGCCAGCAATTTGATCAAAAAATTGAAGTGCGTAGTTTTCGGAGCTGTCGTAAGATTTTGTCAAATTTCGCGCAAAACTTTTGGTAATTTAGTTTCGTGAATAAGAATTTGTTCTTAAGCAAATTTACGCATATGTTTGGCGTAAGATCGCTCTCGTGAATCTGGCCTCTCCACTGCAAAAGTCGCAGGAAAGGTAAGACAGACGCAGACGATGTTGTGAGCAGACGACGTTGCAAAAGGGAGCAGACGACGCTCAGATAGGGGACCAATCAGGCTCTGCATTCTGACGTCACCGCTGCCCCCTGCGCGAAAATTTTTGCCCTCCGCATACCCCCGCCCTGTAACGAGGGAGACAGCGCGGGATTTATTGGCATTTTGCGTAGTTTCATTTCAATCATTTCGGACAGTACGGCGTTTGAAATTTCGAGTTCTCATTTTCTCCTTCTCTAGTTTTCCGTAGAATCCTCGTCTCGGCGCACTCAGGCTGCGCGCCAATCATTCGTTGTTCTGGGTCGTTTAAACAGTTTCGAGGGCAAGGAAGGCAGCGGCAATGTGTGAAGAAGGGGCTGAATAAATTTCGGATGATCATGGAGATTATACACGTGGGGACGTTCCGTATATGCATGAGAGTTGCCCAGATTGTTGAGAAACAGTGGCACCGGTGGTACTTCGGGAGTTGTTTGGCATGAGAGCGTCATTTTTTTGCATGAAACAAATCGCGGACGCTGACATTTTTTGTGCGTAAAAATAATTATTAAAGTTTTGTTTTAGGGGCTAGCTTGGTTTTCTTTGGACTTTTTTTTAGGTATTTCGATTGTGAACGAAGACGGTAAAAATGAAAAATACTTTAAAAATCAATATCCGTGGTCAGAAATTGCATTCCACAGTGTTAAATTTTAATTCGAACAGAGTTGTGAAATGGTGAGCTGTACATCGATCTTCAATGCACCTGCGTCTCGCTGTGCTGGAGGCGGAGTTCTCTTCTGGAGTTCCTACCACTCACCGATTATATGTAGTTTTGTTTCGTTCACTGGAATAAATAGCACCATTCTTACCTCGATGTAGGTGCTTGTCTACTCCAGGGAGCTGTCTGCACGCGAAGGGACGGCTATATTGGGCATCATTTCCCACGTGCAGGCGCCATTATAGCAAATCGCCAGCATACGGTCTCTTGCCTTGGCAGCCGCGCGTTGACGCAAGGTGGTGCTTGTACCGATTTCAGCCTTCGAGGCGATGCGCCACGTGTATGATCAGCAGATTGGACCTTCGACATGCGGCAAAAGTTTGTTTTGTTTATTTTAGGGTCTATTTTTCATCTTGCTGCTTGGAAAGAGACATGCCTACCATTAAAGGCACGTTTATATCTGGTGTACGTGCCGACGGGCGCGGCGTAGTAGGCGCGCGCTGATGGCCATATTTCGAGGTTGCCGGCCAGAAAGGCGCGCGTTCTGCGCCATGCCACAAAGTCAACGTCGGAGTATATACAATTTTAAACTCCAGACATGACTTACGCCAACAACCTATTCTTTTTCTTTTTTTCCTCAAATTTTTTTATGTTTTAATAACTTTCATTTCTGCAAAACAAATGCCCATAATTTTTGTCATGCAAAACATGCAGCTCTAAGAGTGAGGACGGAGCGGAGGGCAGGGTTTGCCCTCCTCTGCGCTTCTCCTCCTCCTCGCTCTCCCATTTAGCGGGAACTTTTGCTAAATTCTCGGCTAATGTAACGCGCGGTTCGCCTGGTTGCATTATTCCATAATGTAACGGGCGCTGACGTCGTTCAACTTCAGAAATGGGCGCCTAGCTGCGCTGAAAAAGTGGAGGCGGGGAGTTTTGTCCTGTGTTGAATATGTTGGTATGGAGTAATCATTAAGAACAGGGGTCTCTTGCAAGGCTCTGTAGTACTGTGTTCTGAGCATGAGTTGTGAGAGGAATGCTGCTCTTCCAAGTTCCCTTAGTTTTGTCTATGGTGGCGGCTACTGCCCCAGTCGTGGCTCCAGTTTTCCTGAGCGGGCTGCGGGACAAGCGGGAACCCACTGCGTTGAAAGTAGTAAGAGAACAGTTTTAATTTATTTCAAAAAACGTATAAGCGCAAACATCTTTCCACTGTTCTTGGGCATTTGAGGAAGCAATGTAATAGTCATAGCTAGATTATTTAATTAGATAATTAGCGACTAATTATTGCTATGGAGTTCAAAGTTTCTCCTCTAATATTAACGTTAGGAGGCGATAATTTTACACCGTGTAGTCAACGCAACAGTGAAGAAGGCTATAGAGCGTTTTCGAAATTTTTATTTAATGTGTGTTTTAAAAAATAAAAAGTTTCGTGGAACAAATGTTTTATTTTCTAAAACACACTTTCATTCAAAAATTTCGAAAACACTCTCTATAGCCTTCTTTATTGACGCGTTGACTACACGATGTAAAATTATCGCCCTCCTAACGTTAATATTAGAGGAGGAAACTTTGAACTCCGTAGCAATAATTTGTCGCTAATTATCTAATTAAATAATCTAGCAATGACTATTACATTGCTTCCTCAAATGCCCAAGAACAGTGGAAAGATGTTTGCGTAGCAACTTTTGATTCATTGTGTATACGTTGCTTTTAATGCAATTCAAAACTGCTCTCTTGCCTTTCAAGAGGGCCGCGGTGGGACCGCATTTTAAAGTTTTATTTTCATTGCCGGCGACGTAGCAGCCGCGTCGCGACTAGATCGGCATTGACAAAAATTGGGATGGTCATGCACTGGCGTGATGACCGCGTCCAGCGAGCGTTTCTCGAAAACTCTCAGCTCTGAACGTGCCGTTGATTGTTCTCAGTAACGGCGACTATATACCGCATCGAAAAAATAATAAGAAGGACTGCTTGAATAAAATATCGCGGTTTTTTGTCTGCGATGACATTTGCGATGAAAAAAAGCATCGCGCGATTCAGGTCGCATCGCTGCAAGGCGCTGCAGCGCCGCCAGTGGGCGTTTTGCGGCGTTTTTTTAAACTATTCCGCACGAGAGGCAACGTGGAATTGTTCTGATGACGCGCGCTGATCGCGGCTTCTGGGGCATCCGTCTATTGGGGACAGGGCGCCGTTCTGGGTCGGCTTTCAAAGTTTATGATGTACGGTTTCGTTCAGCCCATTCTTCGCATTGCTGGGCGGGGACCGAGCTACATCCTTCGCATTCTCGTTTTGGCGGCGCACTAAATAAGGTACACGTTTCCGGTTTTTTCGCTGCAGAATTTGCCACCATTTCATGGCGCTATGTTTAAAGTAGAGTCTGCCAAACGTCTAAGTATTTCGATATGCACCATTTATGGCGTTCTTTTTATTACGAATAAGTTGCTACCTGTACCACTGCACGGTATTAAACCGACCGAACCGTTCAATGAAGGGACTGTGTATTGTGCTGCAGGCGTGAGTATGTTTCGTCTGTCATGAGTTACCGTGGGAACACCCTGACATCCTCTTTACCTGCATCCTAAAGTCATAAATGCATCGTTGTACTTCCACAAAAAAAATACACATGACGTTGCCAGAGCCGACAGACTACGAATGTCCCAAACACCTATTCGCAGAGAGTTCTACGGCCAGCGAGGGCGACTGTCATGCTGAAGGAGCATGGCATGATCGGTGCATTCTTTCCCGAAAGTTTACTCTGGCTAAGCCTGTTAAAAACATTTACGCGCCTCGCGGGTGTGTTTCACTTCTCTTCGTCGCAGTCTTCTTCCTGAGCACTCCAGCTCCGAGTTATTTCTCCGCATCCCGCTCTTCGCCGTGCGCAGGCTGGTTGATCGGGGCCCGCCGCGTGGAATCGGGCGTTCCACCTCCGCTCGTCTTCTTGCTTAGTTTGCGCGCGCGGCGATACTGCGTCCGTGGAACCGGTTGCCGGAATCCCGACGGTGGTGGAGCTTCGCTTGCCATGTCGTGGTTGTCTCGGTGACGTGGCGCTGTCGGAGAGTGGCGCTTCGTCCTTTCCAACTTTCGGTCGAAGCAGGGGGGAACAATCTTAGGTGTGGGTAAAACAAGCTGCGTGCGAAGGTGGGACGGTGGACATCTCGAGGTGTGTGAGGTTCGACAAAGAGGCAAGGATTGCGGTTTGCTCCAGTGTCGTCAAAACGGCAAATGTTTGATTGATGACGTGAACTTGAGCGTACTTCTTGAGGTTTGCATTGAGCCAACGGAAGAAACTGTCTCTTCGTCTCGATAGTCTTGATTGATTGAGTGATGGCTTACGACGAGGGACATTTTATTCACTGCTGGATGCGTCTCTTCTGCGTTTTCTAATATTGCTGTTACGTAGACTATAGCGAAACAGCAAATGTATTTAGGCAGATGCACGTAACAAATTAAAATACGTAGGAAGACATAAATTGAAAGTGTCTACTCAAAAAATTGAAATCAGTATCTAGTGCGGCTGTCATCCATGTTTATCATCTTAATTTCCAATTGAGAGGCAATGATACATTTCATGTGGTTATTTATTGAGCCAAAATTTCAAAAAATATACGGCAGCTTCGCATGAATTGTTTGCGCTTAACGTGTGGAATACAGTTGTCTTATAAACATATGATTTTTCGTAAACTGACATTGCAAGGTGTTGCGGGGTTGAGTCTGGGACGACTGAATCTGTTATTTGCAAATTATTGTCCTTGTAGGCAAGGCAAATAAACTATATTTAGCGTTCATTAGCTTGTTTTGTTCTTTGCAGAACATATGAGGGGATGAGAAAATGAACTTAGTATTAGTCACTCATAGGGATGCGTATCTAAATGAGATGCTGTTCTGTAAAGAAAAGAAGAAGAGGAGAAGAAAAAGTAGGAAGAAAGAACAATGTCATTATAAGTTAATTTTCTGTTGCACATTGCAGCCTGTTTTAAATATTACGATAACTTGTAGTCAAGTAGTAGATTCCAAGTTTTTATTGTTTTCCTCCTTTATAATTATTGATATCATTACCTAGCAAAACACAAAATAACAATACAAGTGACAGTCATTCTATAGCAATATATATTTGAATATACACTCCAGACTGATCACATATACAGTGCTTGAAATAATACATTATCTATCTCAATATGATCAGTGCGTACTGTCAAAAGTAAATTTAAAATACCACTATTCTTAATTTGACTCAACATTTTATATTATAATCCTGATTAAAAAAATATTGGTCTAGAATTATTTGTTATGCAGATTTGACAGATTAGCTTGTTTTAGTAGAGTACTATATGCAATAGTCTATCACCGTGTCTATATCCTGAAATAATGACACGGCTCTCATAAATATCAGTCCGCATATAAAATAAAATCAAGAATTGGTTCTTGCTTCATCAAATCATTTAAACGAGTATATATACAGGGCCTTTTTGTTTTTGCTAACAGGTTTTCTTTAAAAGCCGCAGTTACTATGCCACCTCCTGCGTTGAAGAGTACGGCTAGGGGACATATTATAGCTAATCGTGACGATCAAGTCGAGCAATTCAATTCAAATTCGTTAATAACTTTTTAATTAATGAAAATAGGATTACGTTATGGCCTACACTAGAACTTCAGCTCAAGCGTCATCGTAAACCAATTGTTCCGGCCATTGGCAAGACTTTGATGCGCGTGCGGTAGGTGCACCGCGTATCTGCCCTGTCAGGTACAAGGTTGTAGCCAGATAAAGAGTGCAAATCGCGCGGGCGCCTGTACTCGCAACCTCTAGCTCTGTACCTGCTCCACGAGTGGTAAAAAATTCAGTGCGTACTGCTACGCTTCACGCGCTCAAAGTCTTTCTCAAATTGACCGATTTAGGGGTTTTCGATGACGTTTTCGAGCAAGTTTCTACTTGGAACCATGTGTCTATTTTCATTAATTAAAAAGTATAATTAACGACATTTTAAATCACTAGCCGGCTGATCGTTGCGACTAGCCCCCTCTATAATATGTTCCCTGGCCGTATAACTGACTTCCGGCAGGTATATGTAACTTTTACGGCTTTTTATAAAGAAATCCGTTAAGTTTAAAAAAAGACACACCCTGTATATTGAACAACAATTATAAAGGCTATGACAACTTGTATGTCTCGTATCGTGTTTGCTGTTTATTGTTTGTTATAGATCGCGATATATCTGAAAATTAGTTAACGAACTATTTTAAAAGGGGTCATCTAAATCTCATCGCTCTTGTTTTCCGCTATTTGAATGGTCAAACATCTGATCCAACACCCAATATAAGTTCTCGTTATAAACACGAATTAAAAGGGAGAAAATATTTTTTTAAATAGTTTTTAGGCTTCTATTATGATAAAATAAATTTTATGCGCGTAGAATAGGTGTGATTTATAATTTTCGTTTTAGTAATTTGCGAGCCAACTTTTATACGGGTATTATGGTGAGTATATTCTAAATACGAGTTTTAACCTCTGGTTTAACTGCAGTTATTTTCGCTTAATTGAAAGGGCGGATATGCATGTGATTTCGCGTAACACCTTCAGCTTTTGAAAGACATCTGAAAGATTACGATAAATTGAATAATTTGTTTGGTAAATACACCATTCAAAATTGTTTCGTGGAGATTTGCATTACCTGAGCGCTGCCAAAATTTACTTCTTAAGCTTTCAGAAGCTATCTTTCTTCTTGGGGGGGGGGGGGGTTTTTAATGACAGGGCTATTCCAGTAACTCCTAGTAAGGTCTCAAATGGTCTCGTTTTCAAATTTGCTCTCGTTTTCGTTGGCGTTGATTTCGGAAATCCAGCCTTCCAAGCGCAGTGATTTAACGCTAGTAATGGCGCGCCTGGAGGCCCATACCTGGTTAAACTACTACTATTTGTGTTTACGCACAATTTTCCTATTTACAGGTTTGTTGCCTGTGGCGATCAAATTTCGTTTAGAGTATAATTACGCCTGCAGGGTTTCCAGTTCATCCAGTTCCGAGCCTCCCCTCTCTTTTCGCGTGGCCGAGGCGCACTCACACAATCCAGAAGGTGCGTTCGTCTACGACAACAGTGCGGAACTTCTCCAGTAAACATGTCGAGGACACACATAGGCAGAGCGACGCCATACGGAGAGCAAGTCGTCTTCGTCTGCGATGTCAGAATGACGCCGAGCATTGTTTCGTTTGAAGGGGTAGACCTCGCCGTTAGATGCCCTTGAAGTCTATCCACTATTTTTCGATCAGCCAATAAGAGTCTGGGTTCTAACATCATCGCAACCCTTGCAAGAGCTTTATGAACTTGCGTTCCGTATATTTGCGTTTGTCGTCAAGAGGTGCTGGCGGTAATGCTGGCGGAGCTTATGGTGCCATGGAACGTCCTGGGTCCTCTTGAGCGCATCTGATGTCACATGGACTGTCATGTTGTCGGTCGCGATCTGGCGGTGTCATATCAGGCAAGGCGACGCTCCGTTCCAGGGTTGGCAGTCCATTGGTTAGACGCTCGCGATAGCGACGCTGATGGTGTCACAATTGTAGGATTTGAGTACCGGGCGAGTAAAATGCGTTGCCAAACTACCGGCATTTATCGCAGGCCGTGAGGGGCGGCCAACACGTTCGATAACAGAGCCGTAGTGCTGAAGGAGATGACGTCATCAGCACGTTACCACGACGACTACGTCGTCACCTTCGGCTTCAAACTTGACTTCGAAGCGCTGATGTAGTATCTCTTCCTATCTGTGTCCAAATTCATTACCATTTCGCTGATGACGCAAGAATAGCAGCATCCAGCGGCCTTGTCTTTAGGCGGTGTTAGTAGAGTATTGACCTTCGTTGATATAGCGGCTGTTAGGTCACCTCCAGATAATAGCCTATGCTGAATTTTCCGCGCGTCAGTAAAGAGTGCCACCGCAGGCAAGAGATTGACACGACTCATGAAAATAACGTTCCGCCAGAGTCGTCCACCAGAGAACACGACCCTCTGGGCAGAACGCTGACGCCATTGTCGTGTCCAATCTATGGCCTACGCAGACCTCCTGAAGTGACGCAGAAAATCGCAGCCCTAGGCCTCTGGTTCAGGGGTGTTAGATGAGGGCTTGCGGGTGCCTTTGTTTCGCCAATCGCGATGCTGGGGTCATGTGGACAGCTTCCCGCCACCTGCTCTTCTCGTTGTTGCTGCTCGGTGTCGAAGTTTTGCGAGAGCGGGGGCCGTATAATTAGTAGCCGTCTGACGGAATAAAACGCGCCAGAGAACGCGCCGATCGCCACACCGCGAACGCATTCGACGCTACAGGCAGCTATAGTACCCAGCGACACGCTGGCGTAAACCGGTTTACGCAGCGTCACGTTATGCCAGTTGCTCTTCGTAGTGATGTGCGATACAGCGACGCAGATCACCGGAATTCTCGTCATCACGGCGCAATATTATCCAGCTGACTCTGTCCATTCGCATCAATGTCGGCAATTTTTCGTGTGCACTTTGATACAGAAGAGCCATCGCGGAGACCATGCATGGGCACGCTGATGACGTTGTGGGTGAAATGGGCAGGCCTTAATTGCTAGCGGTATTGGACACCATTTCCTCCTCGCCTTCTCGCGCTTTGTTTTTGTTGTCCTTTGAAACTGATCACCCGACTCCGCGCTCCCTTCCGAGTTCGTCTCGCGCCGCGATTTTGACGGTTTTATCGATATCGCTCGAACAGAAGCCTCCGCGCGCGAAACCGGCAATTGAATTTCGTCCCGGCTGTCAAAGTCATATTGTGCGGCGTATACGTTTATTTGCATTTATGTTGGAAAGCAAAAATGCAGCTGCTCCCAGAAAGGAAGAGTTTAGGAGAATATGCAGGGCATTATCGTTACACTCTGAAAATCGAAATCTGTACTCGGAATATCGTCATCACGGCCAACGATGGCAGGATCCGAGGGAATGACAGTTTTCAGTGAAACTGCGCGAATGCGTTTCACTTCCTACGTTTCCCTGTCAGCATATTTCATCATATGCTTGAATACTGATATTGTCTGCCATTATTAATACCGTTCAGGTTCTGCAGGAGTGGTCCACGGACGTTTTTCTTTTTTCTTTAGAGCTTCTAGTGATTGTGAATAATTTCGAACCTTCTTCAATAATCGCTAGAGACTCTAAAGGAAAAAAAGAAAAAGACGTCCGTGAGTTCACTTTCCTGCAGAACACGGAGGCAGTCAGCCAATAATGGCGAACAATATCAGTATTCCAGCGTATGACGAAGCTGAAGATGTACGACAGGGGCAGTAGGGAAGTGAAACGCGATATTCATTGCCCTGTGCACAATGCACAGTTTTTGACCAATCGTATACTGAGCTTCGTCATTCCCTCGGATCCTGCCATCGTTGACCGTGATTGGCTGACTCCGTGTTCTACAGGAAAGTGGACTCGCAGACTCATTTTCAGAGTGTAACGATAATGCCTACACTATTCTCCTAAACTTTCTTCCTTTCTTTTTTTTTTTTTTTTTTGCAGGGCAGCTTTTGCATTTTACTTTCCAACATAAATGCAAATAAACGTATACACCCGCCTGGCGTAATCTTGGACTTTATGTATACGACAGCCGGGACGGAAATTCAATACCGGTTGTGTGGCGCTTGCGCGCGCGCGCGCCCATTTTAGGGAGGCTTCTGTTCGAAGCGTTATCGACGTCGTCGTCCAAAGTGTCGCCTTCTCTCGCGAGCCGCGGGGACGGACGACCGGCCCTTCGGAAGGGAAGCGCGGAGTCGGTGGATCGGTTTACGACTTTCCAAAAGAGGACGAAAAACAAAAACAAAAAAGAATCGAGCGCGAGTCTTGTGGAAAGGGGCAGCACCGAGGAAGAGAGAATGCGTGTGTGTCCAATACCGCCTTGAAGACAAGGCCTGCCCATTTCACCCCTAACGTCATCAGCGCCGCATTGAGGTGCCCGTAGAAAGCGTCTCCGACTGGTGTGTCTGGCGCCCTATCCTGCCCATACATCAAAAGTGTTCACGAAGAAAATTGCGCCGACGATTGCGCGACGTGATGCGAATGGACAGCGTCAGCTGGTGCGACATTTGGATAATATTGCGTCGTGATTGACTCGAAATTCCGGTGATGTTGCGTCGCGCGGTGTCTCGCGTAAACAACAAGCGATCACACGAGGAGCAGCTGGCACGAAACATGTTATCTCTGACGCGCTGCACAAATTGCTCGGTTGCACCAGCGTGTTAATTTTTCGCTGGGTAACGTTCTCTTCTACGTGGCGCTTCACGTTCACGCGTAGCGTCGAATGCGTTCCATTCTTACACCCAGTGTGAGAGAGCGTCGGCGCCCACACATCAACGGCGTTCTCCTCGCCGGCGCGTTTTATTCCGTCAGGCAGCCGCTGCTAGCTCGAGAGTATACATCGGCCCCGCTCTTGCGTGCAAAGGCTTAGAGCACCGAGGGAACGGGCAACAAAAGGCGAGAAAGAGCAGGTGGCGAGAAGCGCGATCACATGACCCCCAGCACCATCGCGATTGGCCGAAGTAAAGGCACCCTGGGCCAAACGCGCTGCGCCTCAATCTAACACCCCCTAGTTAGGAGAGCCTAAGGGCTGCATTTTCCTGCGTCACTAAAGAAGGTCACCGTAGGCCATAGATTGGACACGACTACGGCGTCAGCGTTCTGCTAGGGGTCGTGTTCTCACTGATTGGACACGACTCCTAGCAGAGCGTTGACGCCGTAGTCGTGTCCAATCTCTTGCCTGCGGTGGCCTTCTTTACTGACGCGGGAAAATTCAGCACTTAGGCTATTATCTGGGAGGTATTGCTCAACCGCTACTATTATCAACGAAAGGTCGAGGGTATCGCTGCTCTACCAACACCGCCTAAAAGACAAGGCCGTAGTGCTGCTATTCTTGCGTCATCAGCGAAGGCTGGTGACTCAATTTGGACACAGATAGGAAGCGAGTACTACATCAGCGCTTCGAGTCAAGTTTGAGCCGAACGTTGACGCAGTCGTCGTGTCCAATCTGTGCCCAGCGTTGGCCTCCTTTGATGACGTCATCTCCTTCAACACTACGGCTCTGTTATCGAGCAGGTGTTGGCTCTACTCGCCCCCTCGCGGCACCATAGCCACCTGCGATAAACGCGCGCGTATGCTCCGGTAGTTTTTGGCAACACGACACTCGCCCAGTGCTCAAATCCTACAGTACGGCTGACGCCGTAAAGGTTTGAGCGAACTCGAGCGTCGCTGTCGTCACGGCGTCCCAACCCTTGGCTGCTGGAGCTTCCATGGACTGCCAAGCTGAAGAGTGACCCGCATAAAAAGAACAGGCGTCTGCCCCATCTCCCACCGCTGTTGTGACACCGCCAGGATCGCGACCGACGAAACATGACAGTTATGTGACGTCATCAGGTGCATATAGAGGGACCACTTTCCAGGGCGCCTTCAACACCCCAGTCGGAGACGCGTTCCATGGCACCATACTTCCGCCAGCATTGCCGCCAGCGCACCTATCAGCGTCTGACGACAAGCGCAAAGCTATGCGGAACGCAAGTTCCTCTGCTTCTTGCACAAGGGTTGCGATGATGTTAGAACCCCGAACTCTTATTGGCTGATCGAAAAGAAAAATAGTGGATAGACTTCAAGGCATCTAGCATTGAGGTCTACCCACTATCCTTCCAAGCGAAGCCAATCAGAGCTCGGCGTCGTTCTGACGTCACCGCAACTCTTGGGCAAGAAGCAGACGACTTGCTCTCCGTATAGCAAACGGCGTCGCCGAAACGGATGCGTCTGCCGCTTTGTGGTGACTCTCGTCGAGCATGTTTGCCGCTTAATTCGGGTCGAAGTTCCACACACGATGACGTCATGGGCAGGCCTTTTCTTCTAGTTGGTATTGGTGCGCCTCGGCCACGCAAGGGGAGGGGAGAGCTCGCTGGACTGGATATTTGGAAAGCCATAAAGCGTTTTACGAGGACGCTGAGCCGTACTCTAAACGGGAAATTTACGGCGATCGCCGCCGCACTGAAATCGATGCCTTCTTTGGGC
The DNA here is from genome assembly GCA_037355805.1 of Ixodes ricinus. Classification (NCBI taxonomy): domain Eukaryota; kingdom Metazoa; phylum Arthropoda; class Arachnida; order Ixodida; family Ixodidae; genus Ixodes; species Ixodes ricinus. The sequence continues at coordinate 95,639 of JAZHYW010059920.1, read as the reverse complement.
AACGAAACTACTATTAATGGAAGAAAATGGGGGAAGGACGCTGTGCGTAAACGAAGCAACCACAAATAAGTAAAGAACAAACAAGTAGTTTGGCTCGGAATTGGTTTAAAACGGGATCTCCGGGCGCGCGTTTGAGTGCCATTATTTAACGTTAAATCACTGCGCTTGAGAAGGAAGACGGATCGGGCCCTCGGGAAATCAACGCAGCGAGGAAACAAAGGGCCTTGACCGTTTGGGAGCAAGTTTGAAAACGAGATAGCATCCCCGTTTGAGGTTTGCAAAACTAGGAGTTGCTGGAAACTTTTAGGAATAGTTCCTGTTGACTTAATCGTTACTTCCCCCCCCCCCAAAAAAAAAAAGAAGAAAAATGAAAGATTTTTTTTGTGCTCTTTATGCGGGGCTTTCACCAGGAGTCTAATAGGACTTCTGAAGAAAACTTAAGAAGTAGAGATTTTGCTTAATAATAGACCCTGACGCTCGAATCAACAAGTTGTCTCAAGGACGGATCTCACGGGAATTGGTTACGAATGGTGTATTTACCAAACAAATTATTCAGGGTATCGTGTCTTTCAAGTGTCTTTCAAAAGCTGAAGGTGTTGTTTTCCCGCACGAATGCACATGCATCATATCCACCCTTTTTCAATTAGAAAGCTCGCGGCGAGAGCTGCGAGTTAAGCTAAACCAGAGGTTAAAACTCGTATTTAAATTACTCACTCACCACTATGTCTGCATATAAAAAGTTGGCTCGCTAAGGTACTAAAACGAAAATTAGATATAAATCACACCTATTCTAATACGCGCATAAAATTTATTTTATCATAATAAGAGCCTAAAAACTATTTAAAAAATATTTTTCTCCTTTAGTTCGTGTTTATAACGAAACTATATTGGGTGTTGGATCAGATGTTTGACCATTCAAACATGCTTAGGAAAACAGAAGCGATGAGATTTAGATGACCCCTTTTTAAAATAGTTCGTTAACTATTTTTCAGATATATCGCGATCTATCAAAGCAAACAACGTGCCGAGTAAGCCAGCACAAACACATTACGGAGCGCCACAAGGATTGTCGCTAGCACCTGTGTTGTTCAATATACAGGGTGTTTTTTTTAAGCTTAACAGATTTGTTTATAAAAAGCCGTGAAAGTTACACTTATGCCGCTTGTGGAGGTCAGTTATACGGCCAGGGGAACATATTATAGGGGGCTAATCGTAACGATCAGTCGGCTAATTAATTAAAATTCGTTAATTAACTTTTTAATTAATAAAAATAGACATATGGTTCCAATTAGAAATTTGCTCAGCGTCATCGAAAACCCCTAAATCAGTCATTTTCAGAAAGACTTTGAGCGCGTGAGAAGCGTAGTAGTGCACTGAATTTACCACTCGTGGAGCAGGTACAAAGCTAGAGGTTGCGATAAGGCGCCCGCGCGATTTTTCCGTCTCTTATCTAGCCCCAGCCTTGTACCTGCTCCACGAGTGGTAACTTTAGTGCACTACTACGCTTCTCACGCGCTCAAAGTCTTTCTGAAAATGACTGATTTAGGTGTTTTCGATGACGCTGAGCAAGTTTCTAATTGGAACCATATGTCTATTTTCATTAATTAAAAGTTAATTAACGAATTTGAATTAATTAGCCGACTGATCGTTACGATTAGCCCCTATAATATGTCCCCTGGCCGTATAACTCAACTCCACAAGTGGCATAACAAACTTTCACGGCTTTTTAAAAAAAAACCTGTTAAGCTTAAAAAACAAAAAACCCTGTATATACTCGTTTAAATGATTTGATGAAGCAAGAACTTAATTCTTGATTTTATTTTATATGCGGACTACACCGCTCTGATATTCCCGCTTGAGGATTATGAGAGAGCCGTGTCATTATTTCAGGATGATATAGACACGATATTAGACTGGCTTGCATATAATCACATTTTTGTTTACTCTACTAAAACAAGCTAATCTGTTTCAAAAATCTGCATAACAAATAATTCTAGACCAATATTTTTTTTTAATCAGGATCGCTATAAGAGCTCTCTCGTTGAGTCAAATTAAGAAACTAGTGGTATTTAGGATTACTTTTTGACGAGTACGCGCGTCAAAACAATTTGAGGCAGATATTGTTTGATTATTTTATTTCAAGCACTGATAACATATGTGTAGATCAGTCTGGAGTGTGCATATTCGAATATATATGTTGCTATAGAATGACTGTCACTTTGTATTGTTATTTTGTGTTTTTGCTACAAGATGTGGTATCAATAATTTATAAAGGAGGGAAAACAATAAAGAGCACGGAATCTACTGCCGGGCTCTGTCCCACAAGTTATCGTGGCTCTGACGAAACAGATACAATGTATTGCAACAGAAATTAACTTATAATGACATTGTTCTTCTTCCTATTTTTTTTCTTCTTCCTCTTCTTCTTTTTCTTTTACAAGGCAACATCTCATTTAGATGCACGCATCCTATACCATAGGTGACTAATATCACTAAGTTCATTTTTCTCATCCTCCTCATATACAAATACAAGGGATATAAAAACAAACTAGTGAACCGCTAAAGCTATGGTTTATTTGCCTTGCTTACAAGGACAATAATTTGCAAATAACAGGTTCAGTCATCCCAGGGCTTCAACCCCGCAACTTGTACAATGTCAGTTTGAAAATCTGTGTTTATAGACACAACTGTATTCCGCACGTTGAAAGCGCAAACAATTCATGCGAAGCTGCCGTACTGTTTACACACGAGGGTTACCGGTTTCAATAAATAACCACATGGAATATTTATCATTGCGCGTAATTGAAATTAAGATGATAAACATGGATGACAGCGGAAACTGCACACTAGGCTACTTGATTTCAATTCGATTGTTGGTGAACGCTTTCAATTATTTATGTCTTCCTACGTATTTTAATTTTGTTTTACGTGCATGCCTTTTTAAGAATACATTTAACGAACAGCTGTAGTCCTTACGTAACGCTTTAATATTAGAAAACACGCGTTAGAAGAGACGCATCCAGCAGTGAATAAAAATTAATGTCAGTCACTCGTCGTAAGCCATCACTCAATCAATCAAGACATATCGAAGACAAGAAAACGAAAGAAGACAGTTTCTTCCGTTGGCTCGATTCGCAAACGCAGGAAAGTGACATACCTTCCGTTCTTCACGTCATCAATCAAACGACGCTTGCCAAGACGACGACGCTTAGACCGTAGCCGAACCGCAATCCTTTTTACTTCTTTTCGTCCGTTTACTCGCAACCCCTCGGATGCTGAATCCGCCGTCCCACCTCTCGCACGCAGCTTGTTTTACCACACCACAAAGACGTTCCCCCCCACAACACAAACCGAAAGTTGGAAAGGACAGCGCCACTCTCCGACAACGCCACGTCACCGAGACAACCACGACGACAACAACAGCCTCCCCCTCCCCAGCCACCGTCAGCAGGGAAGGCGGGTTCCGCGACAACCGCAGGTTCCTGCGAGACGCGAGCGTATCGCCGCGCGGCTGGAAACTAAGCAAAGAAGGCGAGCGGAGGTGGGGTTCCAACGCCCGGTTCACGCGACGCTTCTCTCCGAGGCCCCCGATCAGGCGAACCCGCCCAGCTGCCCCACGCACGACCCGAAGAGGAGCGGGATGCGGAGGATGGAGATGGACCGAGAGGAAGGGGAGGATGCGGGAAGCACGAGGGAAGCCAGCTTTCGGGAAGGGTCCATTGCGGGGGGAAGCCGGGGTGCTCGGGAAAGAGGCTGCGACAAAGGGAAAAGTGCGAAGCACGCCCGCGAGAGCGTGCGTGATCTTTTGCTTGAGCCGCTAGCCGGAGTAGGCTTTCGAAAATGCCGATCGTTGCTCCTTCTTCCTTCATGACAGTCCTTTTTCACTGGCCGTACAAAAACTCTCTGCAGGCATAGAGTCAAACATGTTTGGGACATTCGTGAGGCGTATCCGCAGATCATTCTGTCCTCACATCTGTAGCGATCATGTGTATTTTTTTTTTTGTGGAAGTACAAGCAGTGTGATTGTGGCTTTAGGATGCAGGTAGAAAGAAGGATGTGCAATCGAGGTTTGGTTCCCCACGAACGGCGCTCGCGGTTCGTTTGATCGGACGAAACGTACTCACGCCTACACGTCCCGGCCTGAGAAGTACACAGTCGGGGCTCATTGAACAGGTTCAGTCGGTTTAATGCATGCAGTGGTACGAGGCTCATTCTGGAAAGATGGCTTATTCGTACTCTTAAAAGAACGCCATAAGTGAGGTACTGCATATCAGATACTTTAGACGTTTTGGCGGGCTTCGCTTACTTCAAGCATATGACGCCATGTTCAGAAATGACACCGAAATGGTGGCAAGTTCTGCAGCGAAAGATTAAGCCGAAACGTCCCAGGCAGATTCGAAAGCGGCAGACCTTCTCCGGCGCGCGCGGCCAGAACAGTGCGAAGGATTATTGGCTCTGGTCCCCGCCTATTTTTAATGCGAAAGAATGAACTGTCCCATGGAGCGAACCGACATCATCAGCTTTGAAGCCGTTGCCAGACGGCACCTACGCTCCCTGTCCCAATGGGAGCGGAGTAGCTAGAAGCCCGCGATCAGATAGATAGGCACCCATTGGCTGGCAGCGCGTCATCAAGGAACGAGGCTCCCGTTGCCTCTCGTGCGGAATGGTTTAAAAAACGCCTGCCAAAAACGCCCTCTCCATGGCGGCGCTGCGGGCGCTGTTCGGACCGGCGATGCGACCCAGTCGCGCGATAACTTTCATCGCAAATGCGACCATCGCGGGCAAAAAGCCACGCGATGACGCGATTCAAGCAGTCGCTTGCTGACCCGACTTTTTTCGATGCGATATAGTCGCGGAGCCGCTGGGCCAATCAACGGCGTTCGGAGCGAGAGTTTTCGAGAAACGACTCGCCAACGAAGGCTTTCGGACGCGGTCATCCGCGCACGCCGGTGTGACCATCTAATTTTTGTCCAATGCGATCTAGTCGCGTCGCGCGACTGCTTACGTCGCCGGCGTGAATGCGCTGTAAGGCTGCGGTCCCACCGCGGTCCCTCTTGAAGAGGCAAGATAACAGGTTTTTAATTTATTAAAAGCAACGTATAAACAATGAATCAAAAGTTGCTACGCAAACATCTTTCCACTGTTCTTGGGCATTTGAGGAAGCAATGTAATAATCATTGCTAGATTATTTAATTAGATAATTAGCGACAAATTATTGCTACCGAGTTCAAAGTTTCCTCCTCTAATATTAACGTTAGGAGGGCGATAATTTTACATCGTGTAGTCAACGCGTCAATAAAGAAGGCTATAGAGAGTGTTTTCGAAATTTTTGAATGAAAGTGTGTTTTTAGAAAATAAAACATTTGTTCCACGAAACTTTTTATTTTTTTAAAACACACATTAAATAAAAAATTTCGAAAACGCTCTATAGCCTCTTCACTGTTGCGTTGACTACACGGTGTAAAATTATCGCCCTCCTAACGTTAATATTAGAGGAGGAAACTTTGAACTCCGTAGCAATAATTAGTCGCTAATTATCTAATTAAATAATCTAGCTATGACTATTACATTGCTTCCTCAAATGCCCAAGAATAGTGAAGATGTTTGCGTAGCAACTTTTGATTCATTGTTTATACGTTTCTTTTAATAAATTAAAAACTGTTCTCTTGCCTTTCAAGATGGCCGCGCGGTGGAGACCCGCAGCGTTAAGAGGTGCGGTGGCCGCACAGCCCGCTCGGGAAAAACTCCGGAGAGGCTACACGACCGAGCTCAGCGCGGCGCGGCGCTATTTCACGAGAGTGCGCGCCCGGCCGTCGGCCGCTACTTCGGTAGTAGCGGAACTGGCCGTCCACATTACTACGCCGCAGACAAACTAAGGGAGCGGAAGAACGACATTCATGGTTTCGCATTCACAACTCAAAAAAGTGCTTAAGTGTCTTCGGAATTTTTATTTATAGATCCTTATACCAGGGCCCCTCAGTTTTGGTTCTTGCTGATTGTACTCCATACTAACATATTCAACACAGAAGGAAACTCCCCCCCCCCCCCCGTTTCCGCCCCCCTCCCTTTTCCTGTTTTAGAGCGCAGCTCTTAGGCGCCCGTTTCCGTGTTGAGCGACGTCGGCGTAACCATGCCCGTTGCATTATGGGAATAATGCAGCCAGGCGAACCGCGCGTCGCATTATGGGAAAATGTTTCCCGGGAAATTTAGCAAAACGTTCCCGCTAAATGGGAGGGCAGCAGGGGAGGAGGAGAGGAGAGCACGGAGGGGAGGAGGGGCAAACCCTGCCCTTCGTATTCTCCCATCCTCCTCCCTTAAGAGCTGCGCTCTAATTTTGCATAACAGAAAATTATGAACGTCCTTAATTTTTTTTTCATAAAACTTAAAGGTATTCGCCGCATAAAAAAATCCTGAGAAAAAAAAAAAGAATGGTTTTCTGGCGTAAGTGATGTCTGGAGTTTGGTCTCGAGTAGGCGTAGTCGCCAGCTTTCCCGAAAAGCAGCAGATGAAAAAAATAGACCCTAAAACAAAACAAGACAAGGCGCGCTACGCGTGTCGAGGTCAATCTTAGCGTGACTACACGTGGCGCGTGCGCAAATGGACGGGCGAGAAGGCACTCGAGGAGAGCGAGTCGGTTACGAAATGCCACCTTGCGCGGAGTCAACGCGCGACCGTCAGAATCCCAAGAGACTCCCGTGGTACTCCAAAGTACAGCTCTTAGTGGATATTATTGGCGATTGCTATAGCCTTGCACGTGGGAGTGATGCCCAATATAGCCGTCCATTCGCGTGCGACGGCTAAAAAGGAAGCAACCAGTCGAGCTACTCCCTGGGTAGACAAGCACCTGTTGCATCATCACCCTCTCCGAGGTAGAGTGGTTGCTATTTATTCCAGTGAACGAAACAAAACTACATATAATCGGTGAGTGGTTAGGAGCTCCAGAAGGAGCTCCGCCTCCAGCACGAGCTTGTTGCCATGCGACGAAGTGTCAGACGCAGGTGCAGTGAAAAAAGATCGATGTACAGCTCACCATTTCTTTTTTAACTCTGTTCGAATTAAAATTTAACACTGTGGAATGCAATTTCTGTTCGCAAGTATCGGACCAGTGATTTTTAAAAGTATTTTCATTTTTACCGGTGTCTTCCCGTTCACAATCGAAATACCTAAAAAAAAAAAAGTCCAAAGAAAACCAAGCTAAAAGTTCAAGGAAGCAGCCCCTAAAGCCAGCTTTTACCGCTTTTAATAATTATTTTTTACGCACAAAGAAAATAAGTGTCGGCGTCCGCGATTTGTTTTCATGCAAAACACTTGGCGGCTCTCATGCCAAACAACTCCCGGTACCGCGATAAACCGGTGCCACTGTTTCTCAGCAGAATGCCGAGTTTCAGGACAGCTCTTCATGCATATTCACGAGACGTCCCCATTGTCACGTGTGTCTCCGTAGTCATCCGGGAACTTTATTCGGCCCCCTTTTCTTCACACATGCCGCTGCCTTCCTTTCTTTTTTCCTCGAAGCTGTTTTAAACGACCCAGAACAACGAATGATTGGCGCGCGGCTGGTGCGCCGAGATTGCCGCTGTCGACGACAGGGGATTCTACGGAGAGAAACTAGGAGAGAGGAGGAAATGAGAACTCGAGGGGACTCCAGAGCGCCGTACTCTGATCGAAATGATTAGTGGGTACGCAAAGGATAGCAGCCTCTGTATCGTCCCGCGCTGTCTCCCTCGTTACAGGGCAAGCTATGCGGAGGGCAAGTACGTCTGCTTCTCGCGCAGGGGGTAGCGGTGACGTCAGAATGCAGAGCCCTGATTGGCTGATCGCGGTCCCCTATCTGAGCGTCGTCTGCTCCTTTGCAACGTCGTCTGCTCGCAACGTCGTCTGCGTCTGTCTTACCTTTCCTGCGACTTTTGCAAGTGGAGAGGCCAGATTCACGAAACGATCTTACGCCAAACATATGCGTAAGACACAGCTTAAGAACAAATTCTTATTCACGAAACTAAATTTTCGCAAGTTTTGCGCAGGTTACGACAAAATCTTACGACAGCTCCGAAGCTACGCACTTGTTACGATCAAATCAGCATGGCCGACAGCGTCGCGGTCGCGACGACCAACGGACGTTTATTTTTCTACGTGCGCTTCTCTCGCGTCCCGACTTCAAGCAGTAAGAAAAAAGTAAAAAGTACTTGAACCAGACCACGACGAACAAGAACGCTGGATCCACAAACACCCGGGAAAAGCTCCAACGGCCACGATTCCACCGACACCGACCAAGCGAACTCGGCAGATAGGCCTAGCAGCCACTCCGACTCGGTGACCGTCTGCCCACGACCGGCTGGCGTGCTGAATGGAATGTGCCCGCGCGACCCTTGTGAACCCTTCCCGTATTATACTGTGATCACTGACCTCAATTTTAGATTAAGAGGTCAATCTCTTCCTCTTGTCATCTCCTTGTTTTCCGAGGCAACGGTGACTCTCGCCGGTGAAAAAGCGGTGAATATCCGACTGACGCAGGAAAGGTAAAGGAGCCATCGCTTTGACTAGCAGACGTAAGGCAGACGACGTTAACTGCGCCAACCCACTGACGCCGTTAAAGAATGAGGAGTCTTGCCGCACACGAAAAGGGGGGGGGAGTATTTGAAAGGGAACTTGCGGACACTAACACGCTCACTCTCGTTTCTTAGCAAACAAACCTCGGCGTCTTGGGACACCTCGCCAGTGAGTACTTTGACTTCCCTCCTTGATGCGCGTCTGCTAGTTGTTCGACAAAAACAACGAACCGCTCGAGTTATTTCGTCTGCCTTCTCTGAAAGGCGAAGTCGAGCTCGCTCGTAAAGACCTGCACTTCCGAAAGTAGCAGGAAAGGTAAGACAGACGCAGACGACGTTGCGAACAGACGTTGTTGCAAAGGAGCAGACGACGTTCAGATAGGGGACCGCGATCAGCCAATCAGGGCTGGGCGTTCTGACGTCACCGCTACTTCCTTTCTCATGCGCAGAAGACGAAAATGAGCCCACTTGCGAGGCGTATAGCGTCACCTGTACTCCTCGCGCGGTGTCTGGCGTTCAAGCTGTCTATTTGACAGCTTTTTCTGCAGGCCTCCTGCATCATGTATTTTTGGTGCAAAATAAAACATTATTATTATTATTATTATTTATTATTATTATTAAACGCCGCACATCGCCGTTTGGCTTTTGAGCGTTTTCGAACAGTGAATAGACACAAAGTCAGATGTAGCGATACCACCTGCGTAAAAGACAAGTCCTGCACCCCCACAACCCTAGACGTCATCACTGGTGGATCCACGCAGCGACCTTGCGGCAAAGCGAAGCCAGACGCGTCTTTGTCGAGCTTCAGTGTGTTCGCCGCTTCGGGTGGGTTCGGGGATTGACTAAGGTGACATCACGCGCAGGTTTCGTCTTTTACGTGGTACTGGCTATAACAACGTTCCAAAATTTACGAGTCCTCTGCCCAGCACGCGCATGTACGTCGCTTCGGAAAGCGAGCGAATCACGCGCCATACGCACAAACACTGAAAATGGAACCAGGCAGGAGACCATTTTTAATGCGAACCGGCGTTATCAGCTTCTGAAGCCCCGCCGAACGGCACCTAAACTCCCCTGTCCCAGCGGAGCGAAGCCTGTCGTCTGTAGCAGCGATTTGATGGATAGTCTCCCGTTGGCTGGCGCGCGTCATAGCTTCAAGGAAAAGGCTCCCCTTGGCTGCTGCGTGGCGTAGTTCCAAGGAACGCCACCCAACAGAGAAGCCCTTTCTTTAGCGCCGCAGCGGCCCGGCCGCCGGTAAGAGGGAGCGGCTGGCCGCAATCGTAATCGTAATCGTAATCTTTATTGGCTCAGGAGAGCCGTGGCACCACGGAAAGACGACAGCCCGTACCATGGAGGCCCGCGGTGCCACGTCTAGTGATGATGATTATGAGATGATATATACAAGGGTTGGACGACGCGGTCTTCTCAACATCGCAAGCCCCGTTGCTTGAAAGTTCGGGGTTCGCCAAGACACTTCTACCAGCTGTGAGAAGTGTCTTGGCAAAGGGTGGTGTCCGGAGGCTTCACCGTGCGTTGCGGCTGGGAAAGCTTTGGCGGTTTGATGGTGATGAGGACGACGTGCTCTTCTGAACCAGAGCCAGCAGAGCCCGCCCGGGCAGACTCGGACAGGCTGCACGGCCGAGCTCAGCGCGGCACGGCTACCTCACGACAGGGCGCGCTCGGCCGTCCGCCGCGACCTCGGCAGTAGCGAAACGTGGCCGTACACGCCACTACGCCGCAGACGAACTAAGGGAGCGGAAGAACGACACTCATGCTTTCGCGTTCACAACTCGTAAAAAACTGCCTAAATGTACTCGAATTTCATTTTTTTTTGTAGAGGTTTTAGGTATTTTGAGAATGAGAACGGTGGGGCGTGTCGTTTGAACGCCCGTCCTCCAGCACGCGCTCAATGCCTTCCGCCCTAGACTCCTCTATACTGACAAAGCCTGGCAGATCGCCACGAGAAGCGGCCGCCGAAATCGAAAAGGTAGAGCGGCAGACAATGGATGAGAGGAGAGTCATGTAATGGGCGCCCTGCTGCGCCGAGACACTGGAGCACACTTCTCCCGAGCGACGGAATGTCCGCTCGTGCTCCTCGCGCTACCGCTTCTTTTCTCGTCGGGTTTGAAAACCATGTTCCTCGCCGCTGCAAGAGCTGTGCGCTGACGTCCAGGTTCCCTGAGAAATGGTGTGTGCTACCAGATCCTCGCGCTCCAAATCTGGGACCGGGCACTCTATGCCTCCGTCGTCGAACTGCCCGACTTTGTGAGTATACAGGAGGCTATGGCATTGGAGACAGAGGCAGCTAGCTTTAGGTCTGCGCACTAATCGTTCCAACCAGAGCTCGGCGTTCCGACGTGCCCGCGCGCTCTCGTCTCCCTCTCACCCACAGTTTCTCTCTGTATGCGGCACCCCAGCGTGGAGTTCATCGCCAGTATGTTTACGTGGCTTCCACGTCACGTCATTGCACCATGCCGGTGGTCATCTCTCTTTGTCCCGGCCGGAAACAAACATATACACTCCTAAAGAAAGTTTCCCAAAGGTTTCCAAAAGGGTGGCAAAACATACTTTTACACCAGATTGAGAGTGTAAAAGTTGGTTGTTACACCCTTCAGGTCATCTTTTGGGAGCCTTTGCTTTAAGAGTGTACGGGGTGCCCCAGATGTACGCTGTGAAAGGTCAGCAGCAAGACCACCGCAATGGCCGCTGGTGTGACGTGAGTCAATGACACGTATGTATTCATGGTTACCATTGCGTTTTCTCTGCCGCTCGTGTTTTTCGGTTAGCACTTAGTTTTCTCGACTACTTTAAGCATGGGTCACACTGCTTATACATCATGTCACCGCGATATCCGTGGTTTGAATGCGGCGTCCCAAGTTTCTCTTTGAAACTCGTTGCCATGTGGCGTTCGAAGCAGTGGCGTCACAAGAGGGGGGGGGGGGGGGCGGACCGCCCCGGGTGCAGCGCTCAGGGGGGTGTCGCGGCGGGCCACGAGAGCGGGGGGGGGGGGGTGTCACGCGAGAGCGGAGGGGAGGGGGGGGGGGAGTCGCGGCGGGCCACGCGAGAGTGGGGGGGTCGCGGCGGGCTGCCGCCCCGGGTGCCACTGACCCTCGTGACGCCACTGGTTCGAAGTACGGATCTCGTGGTGAGTTGCGTTCGAATCTGTTTGCAGGCTGTCTTTTTTATGACGTATAATAAACAGTGTGACCCCGGCTTTTAAAGCACCTGAAATACGGACACTTTGAAGCGATTGCGCAAACATATACGCAACACACGAAGAATCGCGCGCATGCATAAGCACGCAAGCACGCGCGGGAGAATGCATAATATTTCTTAGCTCTACGCTATGCATATAGGAAATACACGCAGTCTCTATGCTGCAGTGAAAATCATAGTCGAGACTATAACAAAATTAAAAAGAAAACGCTGTGAAATTTAGAACTTGACGCTGTCACTAGCAACTTCGAAATACATTATATATATATATATATATATATATATATATATATGTATATATATATATATATATATATATATATATATATATATATATATATATATATATATTAGTTTTAGCTTTTTTAAATTTTTTCAGTTGGATCTCAATGGCCCAAGATGTGTAAAATAGAATGAGGCAGCAGCTGGGTTTTGTCTTGAAGGATACGGAACTTGTCCACAAACTAAATGGCCACACAGTTCGCCATGGAAAATAACATCTTGGTTAACTCCTCCTTTTAATAACGTCAGGAAATATTTCTCTCAAGCCGTGCCCCTGATTAAATTATCACCTCGACGAAGTCCTAAAGAGAAAAAGACATCTTAAATTTATTGAAAGTTTAACCGGTAAAAACCAACGTAATCAAAACGGGTATAGTTTCTTATATAAAAAAGTCAGTACACATGCTAAATCTGAGACCACCTTTTATTGCCCCTTTATGCTGGAACTGTGTCTAACTTATTTGAAGCGTTTTGCTATTTTCTCTTTAGAGTCGGTGTCGTCAGCGTGAGTTCTGCCGAGAGTTGTGATTTTATTACTTTTTACTTCTTACTTGTGATTAGTTCTTTTTTTGTTTTTTTGCAATTCATAGCTTTTCAATTACTCCTGTCCCTCATCCCCCCATTAAAGATGATGGAACTTAAGGAGTAAGGATGAAAACGTGCTTTCTATACCAATAAGTGACACGTCTTGCGTGTGCGCAGTTCTAAATTAAAAAAAAATACAATACTGACAAAATTGGACTGAAGTGATATGTTTGTTACTTGGTATTGTGGCAAAACCGGCTTTTTTAATTTGGTGCTAGAGTGGTGCTTCAAACTCTACGCCACCGACTGAGAGGTCTGGCGAAACATCCAGTCATGTTTGAAAGCGAGGAACAAGGGCCTCCCAAATTGGAAGCTTCAATTTGACTCAGACAGATTGCGTCAAATCAGCGATTGAGAAGAAGAAAAAGAGAGAGAGAGAGACAGCTCGATCGTTGGAAGATTGCAGACAGTTCAAAGTATAAATAAACCGGCTGTCGCTTGATGTAAAAAAAAAATTGAATAAATTTTACAGTTCGTAATATAGCAAACTACAAAGCAATCGATCCAGCTGTTATCATGCCTGTGCGAGACAGTGAGCAGAAACTCGAGAGCATTTGCGCATCGACCAAAAAGTTTGGGTCTGTAAAACGAGAAGTGCTCACATTTTGACGGGAAGATTGAGACGAATTTCGTCGCTTTTTGAAAGTAGAAAATTCCCTGGCTTTTGCCTGTTATATAGACTTTGTATTTAGTTTTATTTATAGTCTGCTGTAATACTTTAGCATATTCCTCGTATATCCGCATGAGGGATTGAACACCATAAACTAAAATGAAGTAAGAAAATAAATTATATATTTATAAAAAAATAAAAAATAAACCTAACCTATCATTTGAGGGCACAAATGCGTCAAGGCATCGCCGCAAAAGTTTTTATGAAATTCTAGAAAACATCAAATCGAAGCCATGTTTTTTTGCTTGTTTTATAACGTGCGATACCCATGGTTTAAATGCCGTTAAATTTTGTTCTGTTCTAGCGTCCCCCTTCCTGTCCGTTTGTAAGAATTTTTTTTACGTTCATCTTTTATGTTATAATGCTCAAAAAAATTTCGACAATCTGTTTCATCGAATAAACCTTCTTAATTTTTCAATGCGCCTCGCAAGTGGGCTTATTTTCGTCTTCTGCGCATGAGAAAGGAAGTAGCGGTGACGTCAGAACGCCGAGCCCTGATTGGCTGATCGCGACCCCCTATCTGAGCGTCGTCTGCTCCTTTGCAACGTCGTCTGCTCGCAACGTCGTCTGCGTCTGTCTTACCTTTCCTGCGACTTTCGGAAGTGCAGGTCTTTACGAGCGAGCTCGACTTCGCCTTTCAGAGAGGGCAGACGAAATAATTCGAGCGGTACGTTGTTTTTGTCTAACAACTAGCAGACGCGCATCAAGGAGGGAAGTCAAAGGACTCACTGGCGAGGTGTCCCGAGGCGCCGAGGTTTGTTTGCTAAGAACCGAGAGTGAGCGTGTTGGTGTCCGCAAGTTCCCTCCCAAATACTTTTTCCCTCCTTTCGTGTGCGGCGAGACTCCTCACTCTTTAACGGCGTCGGCGGGTTGGCGCAGTTAACGTCGTCTGCTTTACGTCTGCTAGTCAAAGCGATGGCTGCTTTACCTTTCCTGCGTCTGTCGGAGATTCACCGCTTTTTCACCGGCGAGAGTCACCGTTGCCTCGGAAAACAAGGAGATGACAAGAGGAAGAGATTGACCTCTTAATCTAAAATTGAGGTCAGCGATCAAAGTATAATACGGGAAGGGTTCACAAGGGTCGCGCGGGCATATTCCATTCAGCACGCCAGCCGGTCGTGGGCAGACGGTCGCCGAGTCGGAGTGCCTGCTAGGCCTATCTGCCGAGCTCGCTTGGTCGGTGTCGGTGGAATCGTGGCCGTTGGAGCTTTTCCCGGGTGTTTGTGGATCCAGCGTTCTTGTTCGTCGTGGTCTGTTTCAAGTACTTTTTTACTTTTTTCTTGCTGCTTGAAGTCGGGACGCGTGAGAAGCGCACGTAGAAAAATAAACGTCCGTTGGTCGTCGCGACCGCGACGCTGTCGGCCATGCTGATTTGATCGTAAGAAGTGCGTAAGACAGCTTCGGGGCTGTCGTAGGATTTTGTCGTAACCTGCGCAAAACTTACGAAAATTTCGTTTCGTGAATACGAATTTGTTCTTAAGTTTTGTCTTACGCATATTTTTGGCGTAAGATCGTTTCGTGAATCTGGCCTCTGGCCTCTGCACTTTCGAAAGTCGCAGGAAAGGTAAGATAGACGCAGACGACGTTGCGAGCAGACGACGTTGCAAAGGAGCAGACGACGCTCAGATAGGGGGTCGCGATCAGCCAATCAGGGCTCGGCGTTCTGACGTCACCGCTACCCCCTGCGCAAGAAGCAGACGAACTTGCCCTCCGCATAGTGCAAGAATTGAACGCGCCACTCATTGCTCAGCTCGAAAGTATCGGCGTTCACCGATAGCTTGAGAAACACAAGATGCCTTCCTAGATTATATCTCAATAATAAACATAATGTCCGTCAATGCGAACGAATCAGAATTCCTCGTTAAGAGATGGAACAAGACGACATTTGTCATTACCGTTTTGTCATAACTCCTGAGTGACTGGAAATCCAGTCCGTGGGGTACGGATTCTAATTTTATATATATATATATATATATATACATGATACTACTATTGCTAACTCTAGAGCTATTCAAAGTAGTAAGAGTTAGCCAAATGCAACGTTACTAGAACCACTCAGTTGGGAAACTGCCATAGAGACTGCTCTGGAAAAGTGGCACCGATCCGTCCACGAGAACCGAGCTAATGGCGATCCCAACGCCGACATTTCCCCCGCAGCGGCCAGTCCAGGAACTGCACGTGACTTCCATTTTCGCTGTAACAGGCCATTTTGGGGCCAAAAAAGATACTGTGGAAGGGGCTTCGAGGTACGGCCCCCGACTCCCAAGCGGACGCGCCGCGGATTACTACCGTGGTTAATATGCGCCTAACTCAGGACGGGCTACCTGAAATCCCCGCTGAGGCACGGTTGTATAAAAAAAATATTAATTATACTAACACAACCTTGCGAACTAAAGATTTTAGAAAACAACACGTGCCCTACATTTTGTAGTAAACTCTAATAAAAGTTACCACAAAAAGAGTTTTTTCCGTTCGTTTTTACGCAAAAACATGCTTTCTAAAAGCTCAAGGCGACCTTAAGACAAATGATACAGAGTGGCGCTGTTGTCGCATTTAGCTCGGTCTCGGTGGACGCCAGCGGCCCAGGTTTCAATGGTGAGTTTCCCAACTGAGAGTTTTAGTAACGTTGTCCAAATGACAATTGGATTACTTTTTTTAGATAATGAAAATAAAAATATTATTCGTTAGATTCAATGATAATCGGGATCGCTTTTATCACCACCGAGCAAATAACTTGTTTACTTTGAATTGACTGAGATGTATCACGAAACCAATAGAACACAATAAAATTGAAGTATCGCGTACATATACACCAAATACAGCTTGGAACGAGAGGGGTGCGCAGTTCTTATACACCTTTTCCCCAAGGGCGCCGCCATCTTGAATACCGTCACTCCCAGCATGGGCGAAAACGTTGCTTTGCCGTCTACACGCTCATAGTAGACATCCAGGATACAAGCATAACCGTTACCCATCCTCGTTTTGCTTCCCGTCTATGTTTTTACGATTCGCGCTTTGAAATGTTTTCATTATTTTTTGTCACCCATACCGCCTATGTCTACCTGGTAGCTGGGGACGAGAGTAAACGAATAATGTGTATATTTAACTCTATGTGTGTTTTCACGTCGCTCACAACAGTATAGCTTTCCATAAACTTAAGTTTAAACTAAGTGTTCTGTTTCAATCAACTTTTTTCTTTCTTTTTTAAAAGAAGAGGACCAGTGTTGCCAATATAGAGGTTTTCCCGGTAAATATTACGGTTTTCTCAGTCGTCTAGATGGAGAAATTGCCGTTTGGCGGGGGCGGGATTGTAAGCAGTTTTCAAATTATGATAGCGCTTTTTTCTGGCGGTCTCAAACGTTCTCGAGTTTACAATTATGAATCATAAATAACTTAATATCTGTGTAAAGTTAAAGTCATGAATTTGTTATCTTTGTTTTGCTTGCGACGCCATTGATATATTGCAGTTGCAATCCTAGAAACAAGCTTTTAACGTATTTGTGCGTAAATGTAAGAATTCGTTTTCCAAGCCTGCCATATAAAAATAAAACTAATAGACCCTTTTCAAGAGTCCGTGCTAACCCCTGTTCGCCATTGCTTGCTCACATATTCTAAGCTCCTATTGGACACGAGTGTGACGTCAGCGTTCGGTGAGGACTCGGATCCGATCACGCGCTTCGTGTCCAAGCAATGGCGACCGCCAATGTTGCTCGATGGACTTTGGAAACGGGTCTATTATAGCGGTATATTTTGTGCGCCTGAAACCTAGCGGTTTTAGCGATTTCTTAAAATTCCTACCGCGGTTCTTTTCTTCTTTTTTTTTTTTAGTTCGAAACACCGACGTAAGGGTGACTAGACGTCCCGTTTTGGGCAGAACAGTCCCGTTCTGGAGGTTCATCTACGACGTTCTGTCCTTTTGCCCCGAAAAAGCCTAATGTCCCGTTTTCGCGAAAACATGCAGTTGCGAAATCAGTATTAAGCGAATGAAACAAAAACCGAAATAATGTTTATTCCTTAGAGACGTGACTTTATAAAAATAAACATGCTTTAAAAGTGGTACCTCACATACAGCGAAATTTTGAGCTCTTTCCCTCGTTACATATCTGCCAAATGTTTTTCTTTTTTTTTGTAGAACTTCTGAATTTTACATTTTAGTTTGGCAACAATAAAACGGTGTGTAAAACTGTCGATGAAAGTCGCTTGTCCGACTCCTCCGGAACACGGTGCTCAAGAACAACAATATTCTAAACTACCTAGTACCAGAAATCTTTTTTTGCCCCCAACCCGAGTGTTCCGTTTACTACCCCGAGGGGTATGGTGACCCTAACTGAGGATGATAATCTGCCATAACCACATAGTAGAGCAAACAGGAAAGTATAGTTGCATTCTGTAAGAGCAAAGGTATTTGTAACATGATAGGCACTGGATTCAAACGATGAGCAGGAGCCCTCTTTCGTAATCCTATTCAACTATCGCTAATTCTGGTAGTATCGAATCACATTAATGGCGTTTCCACGTTTCAGCGATGTTCATTGACATTAAAATATCTATCAACAAAGATATCCGGAAAAATGCATTGGAGCACCTTTACATGGAGCAAACTTCACGAATGAAGCATCCGGCAGCAATACAAAAAATGATAACGAAAAACAAACTACCGAGCACACACAAAAAACCTAGCTTAATTTTAATTTTCTCTAAAAAAACATACATCAACAAAACAAAAACGGATGAGCTTAAATTATATAAACCCAAACATTTAGGGCGCGTTCCATATTTGCCGCGAGTCAAAATTCACTTTTAATCGCACTCCTCTCCACCCCTACAAAAAACAAAAAAACAAAAAAAAACATAACGTAATTGGACATTAACAAAAACATAAAATAATATTAATGATCACTCTTTTAAATTCGCCACGTCGATGTCGAGCGTCACGGTCGCCGTTCGGAGGAATTCCGCCAATTTTCATCGCGCCACCAAGCAACACGCACACGTATACAATACACACGCTTTGAAAAAAAGGAAAACGTAATTTCTCCTCCTTTCTATCCTCGTGTGTCGGGAGAGCAGTGCGCTCGGGGAATCGAACAATTGGGTCCCATTTATTTTCATCTGGGTCAGCAACGAGCTAAAGAACGGTCCGACCATAGACCGCACCGCCGGGTTTTCTTTCTTCCTTTCTCTTTCTTTCTTCTTTTTGAGGAGAGTTTGGAGGCGCGCGAGCGTCACTGAGCAGCGATGGGGGGAGTTTATTGGATTCGAAACACATTGGTGTCCGCTTCGCGAGCCTTTCCGACATCGCCGCCTGGGCGACAGGCACGGATATTTCGGTGGCAGGTTTGGGGAACGAACTCGCGAGGCGGCCGACAATTTCGGACATTCCGAGAACGCGAGAGACCGCAACGACGAACGCTGGGAGCCACCGCGTTTCGGCTAATGAAGAAGGCTAACCCTATCGCTTAACAAATGAGGTAGCACAAAAAAGTCTCTCTCTCTCTCTCTCTCTCTCTCTCTCTATATATACATATATATATATATATATATATATATATATATATAAAGAAAGAGAGAGGAGAACGGGCGTGCACGATAAAGTAGAGTAATAATGAGCTCAGCTTCGAAACTGCTTGTTCTCCGCGCTGCTCTGCGGTACGCAAAATTCGCTCGAGTTCCAATTGTAGATTCAAGCAGAAAATAAAATAAAAAATCAAGCTTTTGTTGTGCGTTTATTTTTGGGTTAGAAAAAAAAACATAATACAGTGATGTTTTTTTTTTAATTGTGTTTACTCTTATTGTTTATGTATTAGGGTCAGCCAGAACTAGATTACCATTCGAGAAGTTTGGGACGCATGCTACGCGAGAGATGGAGCAGCGAAAAAGTGCAGGTGGTAGAAAAACTTCGCACCGGCTAATGTGTGAGATGAAAACAACGAATATTCTGTAACATTGGGCTTGTACAACCTGGATTTAGGAATCACAAATTGAAAATTGAAAAAAAGTAACGTGCTTTCAACGTTTTGCTTTATTTTTTTTGCAGTCTCTTTATTTTTTTTTTTCTCCCTTTGTCTCTCTTTATCTTTCTCAGGAAAACCTTCCAAATCATTGTAATATGCGTGAGCTACGGGAGTCGTCTTCGATCTCAGTGGATTTATTCAATTACACAAAAAGTTGGCTTCTTGATGCTGCTTCTTTTTATTGAAAAAATATATAATGAGATAGTCGTCTGTAGGTCTTAAATATTGCCTAACGCAGTTTAAAGTTTAGCATCGAGAGAGAGAAAGAGAGAGAGAGTGAGAGAACCTTTTTTCAAGCCGTTCATGTCCGGGCAGAGATACTTGCTCTGCCACCACAAAGTTCGTTCGGACACACTCGGTCTGTTTCCTGTCAGTGAAAGTCAGACACTGTCAACGAAGAATCATTGTTCGTGAAATTTTACTTATCTTATGGTTTTGATTTTGCTCAACCTAGCATCGCAGCGGTCAGGAGCGTTAGGTTGTGACATCAATAATTCTTTTAAACATTTTCTTAACGGCACTAACCTTCTTTTTAAACTTTTTAGTTGGGCAACCGTGCTCATTTTCGAAGACGTTATATATTCTGAGCTGTGTTCCCAAAAACGTTCGAGTGATCAGATAAATGTAAGCCCCGGCCCATTTGAATCTATTCGCGAATTCCCATGTAGCTGCTGGCACCATACTCGGTTTACCGTTACGGTAGGCCGTAGTGGACGCTACGAGCCATCCCAGCCATTCCAACGCTGCGACCGTACCACGTGACTACGCTCCCCGCGCCTCGCTGCGCCCCTCCCCAGTGTCACGTGACGATCGCGCGGCATTGTATTGGCTGAGATGACCTGTTGCGTCCTCTGCGGCCCATCGTAACGGGAAACGGTCCATCATGCTGACACGTGAGCCCCTCGCAGGATGTAAACACAATACATTTGCGCCAGTTAGTGGAGTACAGTTTGTTACCAGACAGAATACGACACCCCCAAAAAAAACACAATCTGCTGCCATTTTTTTTAATCGTCTTTTGCACCGATTCGTCACAAGGGTCGCCCCTCTCAAACAGCGACAAATGGGTGCTGTAACTAACGTTTGACGAAAGCCTCGACTCTTTTTCTTTAGTTTCTAATTGTTTTTTGTGATCTTGAGCCATTCGATTTATCTCTCTCCTACAATTTTCCTTTCCTAGTTTTAACTCTCTCTCTCTCGCGCTCTTTTTTCTTTCTCTCTTTCTATCTCCATCTCTATCTCTCTCTCTCTCTCTCTCTCTTTCTGTCTCTTTCTTTCTTTGTGTGTGCGTGTTTGTGTGTGTCGCAAGGCAATGGGAACCTGGAATGTGTTACTGGCAGAGCGGGAGCTGCGGCAACTAATTATCTTGTACGTTCCTCGCTTTCATAGCATATGCGGGTGTGCGCTGCTTTTTAGCATTGTTATTCAATGGTATAGTATCATAAAAATGATTCGTGCGCTTTGGGACTCTGCGTTTTCTAACACCTCTGCTCGTCGGCACGAGGAGCGAAAGCTGGCCGTTGCGGGTTTCGAAATCACGAACCGGAATGCCCATCGTGCCGGAAGTTTCGAAATATAGGGACCCGGCATGGTTTCCTTTGGCATTGCACTGGCCAGAGTAACCTTCACGTTGTTGTAGATAATCACCATCCTTCGAAGAAGGCTGATTTCCCGGCTCCGCTACGTCGTACATGCAATTTGAGTTTAACGGAGATCCTTTCGTGGCGCCTGACGTGGGACATTCGGGCAATCACCGTATAACACGGAAAGGGCCGGCGCGGCAGACGGTACTTTGGGATAGAAAACGCACGTTGTAATGCAAAAACACAAACGGTCGGTGTGAGTAGCCTCTTAGCCCGAACCATATATTCGAACGATATAACGTAGGTTATGAACTAGAGACACTAACAAAGCTAGGCTTAGTGCATCGGCACTCCGGTCCCAGATTTTCTTGCTGGTGTAGCCAGTTTAGTGCTTAGTGCAGAGCGAGCCGAATTGGCGATCGGTACGATTTAGAAATGCGCCTTTCTGACCTTCTGGTACGATGTCACAATCCCGGGTGATCTTGTTTTGCTCTTTTTCGGGCTGTTTTAGCAACTCGTCTCCAACTAACCTGCTAACCGCGTGAAAAAAAAAAAAAGAAGAAAAACATGTGCTCTCTTCGATTTCCAGCAGCGGTGGTGGATGTGGCAAGCGCCTGTTCTGCTGCAGGTCGCTTTCCAGCTGGACAGACCACGGGAGCTTCGAGAGTCAGGCTGTCGGGACGCCGCGACAACAACGACACTCGCGTTCTCTCACACCCTTTTTCAGAACTTCGACGGCCAACCACCAGGATCGTGACATCCGACAGCGTAGCACTCCGGCTTTTGTGACGTCATTTGTTGCCACTTTGGGACCACTTTCAGCGCATGGGCGGAAAAGGACGCTAAGCACACCAGTCGGAGACGAATTCCAGACGAATCTTGCCATGTGCGCGGCACATGGCAAGATTACGCCTGTTAAGGCACTTGATGCCAGCTCTTTAGCCACTAAAGAGATGAAGGGAGAACTCTATATGGCTGTGTTCCAAATCTTACTCAAATGAATCTGAGTTACTCCGGTGCGTCGTGTCACGGGATAACACAGATTAAAAAGCACTGGACGCGGGTAGGTTTTGGAACGCCAAGGTACAAAACCCTTACCCTGGAGTAAGATCGAGTAAATTTTGGAACACGGATAGAAAATTGTAACCGATGGTTAGAGTTTCTGTTCCCTCTGCTGGAAGGTTAAGTAAGCCGGGGTATCGTGATCAGTGAAATGCATTCCTGGGAAAATGAACCCCAGGTAGCACAGCTATTTGGGCCAACATTCGGTCTTTAGCATTTAGGGCCTTAAAAGCCAAAGAAAGCCAAGGTAGTGAACACATAGCCTTTTTTCGGCGACAGTCTGGGTATATACCTTGACCTTAACTCGCCAAATCAATGCCAAAGTTAGGCGTTACCGCTGGTAGTAGTCTGCTGTCGTCTGGCTCCTTTGGGCCTAAATTTCAAAACAGATGCCAGAGTAAGGAATTTAGTTTTGGATGTTTGGTTATCGTGCGGAAATTTGGGGTTAAAATTGCCAAACAAGTGCCAGCTTCAGGCTTCACTGCTGGTTCTTTGTTTCATACGTGGCATCTTTCGTTCAAGTGTGGCACTTTAACAATTATGGGGTCAGTCAAAAAATAACCGTAGAAACGCCACAAAAAGAAAAGTACTCTGACACTAACTAACGCCTTGGAGCCAAACCGTATTAGGCCAAAGTTGATTAGGCCCCTAGGATTGTGCCAAGTTAGACGTTTCTCTGACGTGCTACCTTCACCAGCTAGGTCGAGACGTCTGACTTTTCGAGCCATATATAAACGCGAAAACTTCCTCCTAGAAAAACTTGTTATACTCCGCTGGCTGCATATCATCGAGCTAGTACCGAAGTAAATAGTGGCATTACTACAAAAATTCAGATAAGAATAATTGCAAAAAAAAATCGTACTCCCGGGGTTTACGCACTTGTTATTAGTCTAGCCGGAGTCATATTCCACTCGTACATTTGTCCCTGCCGCCACCGTGCCCACTTTCCACTCCCCAGATAAGCGGTGACCAGCAAGGGAGGCCCAAGCCGAGCCAGCACGTTGAAGAACAAATTACATTAATACGACACCGGTGGGGGAAAGAGGGAGGAGGGGTGAAGCACTCGGGGCTAAGCATCGGAATGAGTGCATGGGCCCCATAGGCACGTGCGACTCGCGGGAGGGCAGCCAAGAATGCTGCGCAGCCGGGGGCAGGGACACGCATGCACGGCACGACAGTGAACATCGATAACCGTAGCTCAGGATTATACGGCGGCTCTTTTCCGGCGTCCGCAGTAAAACCCGACGCCAGCCACGCGAGGCTCTCGAGGGTCCCCAATATCAGCAGCAGCACCCCCGGCCTCCTTCCCCTCCTCATCCCCGACAAAATCACCCGCCATTTTGCGATCCCGAAATTCTACTTTATGACAGATCGTGCAGGAGGGCCGACATTCGTTCCCGTTGTAAGGATGGTGGTTTTGAGCCTGCATGATAACTTCAACTGCGTGCTGCACCATACGAGTACGTTCTTTTATATATATTTTTATTTGGGTATAAGTGTCTTTGTGCGTGACTAAACTCTTTGCGTATGCACCGAGCGTACGCGAAAAGGGTATATACGGTAGAGAAAAAAACAAAAACTAGAATGGAACGAAATCTATGTGACAGAGCTCGAAGGTTTTGCACTCGCGGGCGCGAAAATTGTTGTGAATAAAATGTGGGATTTGTGCCCAGGCTAGTCATAAAACTTTGAGGCCAGGATCGCAGCCGTAGATAATGTGCGTGACGCCATTGTCGTCACGTATTTGCACCCTTCCCGGAAAGACCTAATATAAGGAAAAGGAAAAAAAAAAAACATCTCGCACCTCTCGAAGAAGTTTACTGTCAAATTACAAGGAAAAGTATACAAATCCGCCACAATCGTCAGATACGGCTAATGCTGCTTTTACCATAAAATTCTTAGTCAATATCCTCGGAATTTCTCATTTTGACAGTTCTACAAATCACTAGATGCCATTTTAGAAAAAAATAACAAATTGTTGGTGGCCATGACAAATTGCTTTCGTACGGTATTGCGTCATCTTACGGCAGTGTCCCCCACCCCCAAACAAAGAAACAAACAAACAAGCAAACAAGAAAGAATGGCTTTTGTGTGTGTGTGTGTTGTGGCATGGCAGTCAACGGTTAAGGTACCTTTACATTTTGTCCGCGCCATATTAAAAAAATCTATTGACGACGATTTCATTGCTATATGCTCTGGGCTAAACCCTACCACCAAATCTTGAGGCCCGCCCATACACTCGCGACTGCTTTGGACCGTTTGCCATAAAACCTCTTAAAATCTCTTACGACGCCAGAAGACACCGACGCTACCTATCGGGTGCCCATGGAACACTTGGCAGTCCCGTAAATTCTACAGTTTTTCGCGTATCATTTTTCTTTTTGGCACGAAAAACATTTATCAGTGTTATAATGCTATATAAACGACCATTTCTTACAGGTATTGCGTATATTTATCTCTCAAGTACCGGAAGACCTTCGCTCCGGTGAAATGCAGTTCCAGGGTAAGCCGCATAGATGGCAGCAGCGTGTTCTCTCGTCGTAGGAGATTTTAAGAGGCGTTAAAGACACTAACACCCCTCCAAAAAAAAAGAAACTTTTTTTAAATTTTTGTTAGGCGATTTAATATGGTGTCAGAAGGCTACCCAATCAATATTTTTCTACCGCGTCACGTATATTTTTAATGAAATCAAAATACGCAACTGCTCGAAACCGAAACCGAAACTAGATTGGGCAGGAAGACGAAATATAGAGGAGGAGAAAGTTACCGAAAATCACATAACTGTGCAACCTTTTTTTCTTTCTTTCAGTCAACGTATTTGCTGTTATTTAGAAGCCACAACAAATTGGTTCATATTTTTTGTATGTGTTTAGTATTGAGTGTGTGACTTTGATGACCCTTGACTTTGATTAACTTTGGTGGTTGTGTCCATGAGCGCATACCGGGAAAAGGGCACGTGACCCACGGTCTCAGAGTGAGAGCAAGACAGCGTGCCCCATGAACAGGCCAGTCCTCGATCGGCAGGCTTTCGGGCGCGAAAGAAAACCGAATTTCGAGCCGGAGATGGTGTTCTGGGTAGTTGGGCCTCTCCCCACTCAGAACAAGTTAGTACGCCACTGGTTGTGTCTAAGCCATAGAAACGGCACGTGACCACGGAGTAGAGAATAAGCGCGACTCGAGCAGGCCAGTTCTTGATCCGCGGTTTCGGGCGAAAGAAAACGTCGAGCCGTAACGTCTCGGGTAGTTGCCCTTCAGGTACAGATGAAGCCTTGGCCGCCATAAATGTTCTGCCAGTGTCCCTTAAGCACGCGTTTCCAGGGTCGCAAGGTGAACAGGCCTAGTCGTAGGTATGAGTCATTCTCAACGTTTCCGATGGCGTTTGAGACGGCGAGATACATCTCAGGCGTGTTTCGGACAAACTTGGTTGGTTAGGAACGCCAACGTTCCAAACATAGCACTTTATTTGTTTTACATCAGTGTGTCCTCATTTCTAAGATATTAGGCTGCAGCAGCACTACTCGTATATCCCACAAAAGACACAGCGTCACTGCGCACATGCGCAATAAAATTCACCTGCGGATACGCTTCAAGCATGCCCGAAATACGTTTGCTTCATTACTGCGTATAATGTTCCGAACACCGTCTAAAGACAGTGTTCATACGACCAACCAGAGAGAACCGCCTATACGAGAACGAAACACGCCTCACTGAGTGTCTGCAGATTGTCTTTCGTATGATGTATTAGTATGGGACGACCTAGGGTTTAAACAAAACAGCAGACACTGGCTTCTGATCTGATATGACGCGTTGTGAAGTTCCACATGTTCAAAACGGCAGAAGTTTATGCCAATATTAATTTTTTCCACGGTGAACGCCCAATGCTCCAGAACGTGTCATCCCTCAAACTCCTCAAAGAAATATGATAGTAAATAGACGAAATTGAAAAGAGGGTGGGGAAAGGACGACAAAGTCGAGCGCATGTCATCCCCTCACTCTATAATGTAAGACGATACGAACACGCGCCCGCGAACGTGCGCGGTATAATACTTCCATAAACCGGCGGAGGACGCGCAGGCGCCTGTTGGTGCGGGCCCGCGCACACCGCCCATATCAATTTTGGACTAATTACGAGTTCTTGCGGAGGCCGTGTCATGTCAGGAGCAGCAAGGCGGACCCCGGCCTCGGATGGAGCCCGCTGCCTCGGAAACAATGAAGGGCCGTGTCAGCCACCCGCCCTGGGAGCTCGCTCTCTGGGCGATGGCCGCGGGACTTCGGGAGGCAAACGGGGATCGCGTCCGCGACAGGCGGGGTTGCATGGACGAGGTTGGGTCCCAGCCCGACCCTAGCGCCTAATGGTATACAACGACAACTATAAAAACTTAAATGTCCTGAAAAAAAAATGCAGACTGCGCGACATTGGTAGTGCGAACATGACGTTGCCGCTTTTTGGGAGATCGATCAGACAGGAACAAGCAGCAACTCTTTACTGCTGAGGTTGGTCCGCAGAATGAGTGAAGCAGACTGTACTATAGTAGTTTTGATAGCAGTATTTCTAGCTTTAAGGAAAAAGCGAGAGATACCGACGATCGCTCGTTCGTGCTCGTTCGTGCTAACAGAGACGCACTCTGGACTTGCATATGGCTTTATCAACGCGCGATGGTGCTTTAAGCTTGTCATTTAATTCCGCATGTTTACAATAGAAGCTTGGAGATTGTTTATTTAGAGTTAGGAGAGCGCTGCTAGTCTGGTAATAGACACTTTTCGAACGTACGTGCCTTCTAGTAGCTGCTGCGACAATTCAACGAATCCGCCATTGTTTTTGGGTACTTATGTATCGCACACGAGTGCTGCGTCGGTGTTTGGCGACGGCTCGGAACGAATGAACCACCATGTGCCCAAGAAATGGCGCCCTCCAATGTTTCTCGATGGGGTTTCAAAAGGGCTCTATTTGGCCGCAGTTCGCAACTCCGGATGAGGCGATGAAGAAAAACGGGCGCCTATCCAAATGTGCAGCTTCGTGTGGCGAAGTTATGAAACAGAGGAAAGGGGAGAACGGAGATTAAATGCGCAATGTTGGAGTAGCGAATAATTGAAATGTGCGCTTAAATCTGTCCCACGTCAGGGTGCAGTCGAAGAGGATAGAGAACTCTCCGTTTCATTTTGCGTCCGACCGCAGCTAGCCCGTCCTATAGAACCAATCAAACAGCGACAAAAGTGTACCTGCGATCGTTGTCTTTGTGAGTTTGCTATCATCAACCTCCTAAACTAGTCACTGCCAGAAAAAAATGGTGACATCGTGGCACATTTACCGCGCGTGATAGGGTTTAGTCGGTGAAAGCACGAATCACAAAGACGTGCCCTGACGATGCCCTTTTCGCGATCGATACTTGTTGGACTCTATCGTATACCGTAGCGTCGGTTGCGACCAGAATTCGAGTGAAACGACGCGTGGACATATAACTCACTAGGTTAAAAGCGAGAAGTTACGACGTACACTGACTGCGCCATACGATTGCATTAACGAGGATACCCTTAGCACAAAACGGGGTGATCGCCGTGACGCGGCGCTTTAGGAATTGCTTTATTGGTTCCATTCGTCCCCATCTCGGGCGGCACTCGAACTTGCGGTAAAGCGAAGCACAAACATACGAGCGCACCGGAATAAACGGTAAGAACGCGGACGATCGATACACCAACTCTGCTTTCTCACGTCACACGTTGGGGTGTAGCTACTAAGAGCTTAAGAAGCGCAGGGCGTGGCCTATTATGTTAATTTTAATTTTGCGTCACGATTCGTTCTTCGGTGTTCCTATGCAGAGCGCAAGTTCGTCTGCTTCTTGCCCAGGCGTTGCTATGGTGTCAGAACGCCAAGACCGCAATGGCTGAGTGAAAAAAAAAAAAAATGGGTACAACACAAGACATTTAGCATTGAGGTCTATCCACTATTCTTTGAATCAAAGCCAATCAGAGCTCGGCATCGTTCTGACGTCACTGCAACTCCTGCGCAACTCGAATGTCAGACGAGTTGCTCTCAGCAGTGGCTGAGGCCGCCATCTTATTTGCTGCGGAGCAGACATGACATGCTCGCGACTCGCCACAGAAGTCGAACAAACTGAGCCCGTTCGAAGGCGGACAAGCAAAACAAATTTGTGTGCATGGAACGCGTCTCCGACTGGTGTGTCTAGCGTCCCATTTTGCCCTGTGTGGTAAGTGGTCACGAAGTGGCTACAAATGACGTCCACAAAATAGCCCGAGTCTCGTGCTGTCGGATGTCGCGATTCTTGTGGTTGGTCGAAGAAGTGCCGGCCAAAAAGCACGAGCAAATTTGATTGTCGCTATCGTCACTACGTTCTAACTTACGACTTTCCAAAGCTTCCGTGGACTCTCGAGCTGAAGAGCAAACTGCGGCAGAACCGGCGTCTGCCACATCTATCATCGCCACTGTGACGCCGCCAGGATCGCTGCCGACGACAGCATGAAAATTCTACGACGTCATCAAGCGGAAATCGAGGGAGCACGTTTTTGGACAGGGTAAACACACCAGTCGGAAACGCCTTCCAGGCACCATAGTGTTGTGTCTCGCCTCTCTTTACTTTCTCGAACTAGTAAAATTGACATGGTCATGGGAATACAAAACTTGAAAGTATAAAACAGCGAGGACGAGGACGGGAACAGGACATCTTTCATTTAGCAACAACATAGACTGGCACAACGAATCATGGGAATCATCTGCAGACTGCAGTACAGCGCATAAGGAGAGGTCCGCACAACTGAGTAGGTATAGCAACACTGAGCCGTATTCTGGATTCTCTGAATACCCGGAAAGTCATTAAAAATGAGGTTTAACAGCAATGATTCTTGTTGCTTTATTTTATTTGCAAAATAAAAAAAGCAACAACGTGACGCGTTTTAGAAGTAACCCACATTAAACTTCAGAGCAAAGTTTGAAGTCCCTGTGGCGGCCACGTCACACTTGAGGTCATGCGCTTGCAACTATGTACACCGGTGACACCTCAAATACAGAGCGATAAAGTCAAATAGAATGAGGTCGTGGGGGAGACCTCGAAGCTTGGAAAGGCGTTATCGTACACACGCTAATCTTTTGGACGTCAACTTCACGTGGGGCTCGTTCCGGAAAGGAGTCGCGGAGCCCAAGGTGACGAACGACGTTTCAGGACTACGCGTAACGCCGTCGGGACAGCTTGTTCTCTCGACCTCTATTCCTACATCGGACGGGTCAAACAATCGCCGCGAACAACGCGTGCAGATGAACAAGATTGAGCCGTGTCAGTGACAGATAGGCGCTCGGCTACCATAGCACGGAGCTCTCCCGTCATGACAGCCAAAGTTTTCGTTCATCAAGACGAGATGGAGCATGGAGGATTAGCGAAGTTTTCCAATTACACCGCCACGATCATGGAGTGTCGCACTGCGTTCCTATGGCAGATGTGGGGACCAATACGCCTCGCTGCGTTCAGCGTGTCGGCGTCGTGTCACTTTTGCGGACTGCAATTGGCGTCTCGGTGACAACGAAATGCAGAGTTCGGTCCTCAAACCCTCGCGGCACAAACGTCAGAATAATGGTGTTTTTTTTTACTGTTGTATCTTTTTCTTATATCGAGCTTATTTGGTCGCGTGCGGTTGTTTTTATAGCGGATGCGATATTTGATTCGGGCTATTTCAAGTGCCCTCTCTGCGGTTCAACCTGCCTTACCCTTGAGTTCAAAACGAATGGGATTATTTCGCCAATCTACGCGGTCTCAGAATTCATATTAATGTATGCCGTGTGCTCGAAGTATCATTTGGTGTACCTTTGCTGGAAACCAAACATTCAAACATGATTTATGGTATGGACAGGTGATCTTTCAAATTAGCTCTCAGCTCTGAAACTTCAGAAAACCGTCAGCATTCTCCGCGAAGGAAAAGAAAAGTCGTTGGTTCAGCTCGGGTAATAAATGATGGCAATTAGAAGAGGAGAATAAAACTATAACCCTATCCTATGTAAAAAAAGAAAAAGCAAAATATGTACTCAGCTGAAGGACAACTTGTGGTCTAAAAATACATTGTTTCACGAAAACTGGGCGTTTTAATCACGCACGTGTTAATGACTTCCTGGAAAGTGTTATAAGGGCCATGTCACACTGAGGCAACACGACGGCAACAGCAACACGACATGTTGTCCAACAGTCGGGCAACTTGTTGCCGCTCCCCGTATTGTCAGACAATTCTGTCAAATCGCGGCAGCAACAGCACAACATGGACGACAACGAAAATGTTGCCTCGGTATGACAGCTTTCGGCAACAAAAACAGCAGCAACTTGTGTTGGGCGACGCGTGTTGCCCAGATCGGTGAATGAGCGAGATTTGTGCCGTCAACACGACAACACAGATAGCTCCGACGGTAGAGCTAGTTTCCTATCAATGACGTCTTACTCAAAGAAAGTCTTTGAAAACGTTATTCAACAATAATTAAGGCTGGCGTGCAGCTCAAATAATTTTATGAATGTTTTTACTGCGTAATTACGAAAAGCGATTGTCGAAATGGTCACGGCTAGGGTCGTGAACGTTCAGACTTGTGTTGGAAACTAGAACTGCCGACAGACCTGCTCACATTAAAGCTAGTTAAATAAAATGGCATGCCTATTCACCCGCAGGTGAGTAGGCACGCCCTGGCTCTGCCCGCTCCTCCTATTTACCAAACTCTCTCTATATACGGCTCTGGGTGTCGCAGTTTTTAAGCACTGTCAGTTCAGCTTCAGCACCACGCCACAAAAGACGCTTTGGGATACTGCTGGTGCTCTCTCAATAATAAAAATAATCCAGGAAAGCAAAGGTTAAAAAATTGAAGCATTAAAACGACCGCTCTGATCATGATTGTTGATGCTTGGAACTTGGAAACAGCGGCTAGCAGACACTCGAATTGTTTAAAAAATTCTCATGACGTTCTGGGAAATGAAGCGATTACATAGCAGGCGCTATAGGCAAATAGACCGCGTTAAAAAATATAATATTATTCCACCAATTGTTATGAAGGCCCATCGTGTCGGTGTCGCCAGAGCCGTATATAAAGAGAGTTTGGCCATTTATTGGGAAGTTTTGGAGGCAAATAAGGAGATGTCATTGGCTGAAAGCGGGTTGGGCGTGTTCCAGGGCGTCTTCACAAACTCGAATGTGGCCAGCCAGAAGCTGCGAATAATAAGTCCTGGCTGCGGTGGTCTCGAGAAACAAACTTAATAAGTACGTCGGAGTAACTCTCGGTGACTGAAAATATGGTTCACGTGATGTTTCAATCACGGTCATCGAAAATCCTGGTGGAAGAGTGCGACTAGCGGAACGATCGACATAATCCGTACGCCAGGCTCCGAGGGCCGGGAATCTGCCGTCCGAGCGGTCACACCCTGTCCGTCACAGGGCACTGGCGGGCACCTGGAATTGGGGTTCGTATTTCTATTTTTTATTAAAAAAACAAAAAAACTACGCGACTTTATAGTGAGACATTTTTTTGGTGATGCCCCGATTCACCATGTTAACACCTAGCATGAACAAAAAAAACTTTTTTTGGCGTGTTAAAGGTCTTTTTTTTAATTTCCGAACATATATTAGCGATCTCCCTTTCCTCGGTTTTGTCAGCGAATGAAGAACATTTTGATTAAATAAAGGGTGGTAAATACTCCCCGTGTCAAGTTTTCTTATCACACTCACTGGTTGATGTCGTCCCGTGATAACTTCCGGCCCTTCGAATGCACTAACACATTGTAGAGTCACATTTCCAGCGACGCCGCGCCGCATACGAACGAAGGTAAACAATCAAGATGGTGGGGTGTTCCCCGTGTTGTCCTCGCCGGATGGATAGATCCTAAAAGCTGTACCCTTTATAACGGGCGGTAGCTTGCGCCACCTAGCCTAGAAATTAAGAACAAAAAGTATGGTTCCTTTACTTCGTCAATTTGCTTACCCTTTGCAATTTCGTAACTATCACCAGGCGGCGTGGGATATTACCATGATGACATTTGGGGGATAGGGCAGGAAAAACTAAAAGCATTACCCCCGACTCTTCCCTCCGGCGAGGAAGTCGCAAATTTTTCTCTGGTTAAACCTAGACGGCGTTACCTCGGCACCGGGCCCAATAGGAGACAGGGTTGAGACTTTGGGCCGGAGCCACGCGGAAGGGAGACCCAATTTTCCTCTGTCCCGCCTGTCCCCAGCTGTGTCAGTTAGTAGTACGTCATTCAAGTCTCCCTAGATAATATCCACCAGTCTTCCAATCTTCTCTTTGTTATTAAATAGCACTTATCATCCATTCTTCCATTCTTGTTGCAAACCCCAACGCTCCGGCTAAATCCGTCACTCCCCTTCGGGAGGGCGGGAGCAAGCCCTGTGCACCTGAACACCACATGTTCTATTGTGTCGTTTTCGCCTTGGCATACGGCCGTCAGCGCGGTGCGACAGGGTGGTCGGACAAGAAATCGGTCAACACGTTTGCCGGGCGGCAGCAACATGTTGCTCGACTGGTTTTGCCGCGATGTGACAGGGTCGCCGGCAACACGATTTCCTCGTGTTGCCGGATAGAGTTGTCCAACTGTTGCCTCAGTGTGACAGGGCCTTTACAGGTCCGCACGTTTTCGGTGTTGCTCATGCACAATTGGGCGACACAGAAAGCAGCATAAGTTCGCATACTATATACTCGTTGTCACATAGAAAAAAAAAAGAATTGAGTAGTGTTTATGTGCTGTGCGAAGCAGTGCTTACACGCTTTGGTTTTTGGAGGAAGGAGCGATGTCTTTGGGGATTGAAACGCGTACGACTCGATAAAATAACATAAAGCTAATGGAAGATGCACATACGAGCATACGGACTGTCCCCAAAAGACCTTTAGAACTTTGATTACTAATATGTTGGAAACATGGTGTTTTCTGTATTTTTCAGGATGGGAACATTTTTTGTTTTGTTTTCGGATGCGGACATGCTGAGGCGGACATGGGCAGAAGGTGGGATCTGCGTGCTACTGATGGAGTACAGATTGAACCTGTCAGGTAACTACAATACAACCATTTGGTGTTCCTTAACATTTTACTGCAATCCTCACCTTTCTACCTCTTGTTGTTTCCAAGATATTAGTGATTCAAGTTGAAAGTACCCTTTTGGGACACCCTGGATATTTTTATTCAACATGTTAAAGGAACACTGACCCTCCCCCCCCCCCCGCCCTTCTCTCCCATTTTCTTTAACTTTTTGCTAGGCGATTTATTAAGGTGTCAGGAGACTACCTAGTCAATATCTTGCTAAAGAGTCACGTATATTATTGATAAAGCCAGAAACACTCAACTGTTCGAAACCGAAACACGAGCACGTAAGCTCATGGCCGGAAATCACGTGGCTACACCCAACCGCATTTCTTTCTTTATTTTCTCCCCTTCTCTGGCATGTGCAGAAAACGACGACAACAACAAAGTTGCGTGTACCGTTTGTCGCAGTGATTTCCCTGTACACCCCCTTCTTCTTCTGAAGGCACCCGCTTAATTCGCAACGACTCCTCTATTCCCAATGCCCCCCCCCCCCCCTCCCCCTTAAAATTTAGACACCCCCAGTTATTTCAATTCCTGGTGAAACCCCTGGTTTGTAGTGCGTTTGTTTCGTACTTCTATCCCTTCCGCTCGATGTTCTGCGCTTGCAGATCGATTGGCCGGTACCACGAACGTCACAGTTCCCAAGTAGCGGCCCCACCTCCGTCCCAACGTTGGTCCGTCGTGCGCCGCCATCGCGTCATCCAGCCCGCGGTACGTCGCCATGTTAAGGTTGATGTGTACATGTACTTCCTGCGATCTGCGCAACATTTTTCTTTCGATCAACGTATTTGCAGCTTCTTGGAGGCTACAAACATCAGGTCCAAATTCTTTTCCTATTTTTAATATCGATTGTGTGCCTTCCAAGAACCACAACTTCGAATGTATTTGGTACACATAGTTTGAACGCCACGTGACCATAAAAAAGAGAGTGAGCGCTAGTAAAACCGGCCAATTCTCGACCAGCCATTCTCGAGCGGAAAGAAAACTAATTTCGAGTCGGAAATTGTGTTCTGGGTGGTTGGGTTCTTAGAGGTCAGGTATCGCATGTTCCACCGCTAATCGTGTTCCGCAAAAAGTCGTTTTCTTTTTGTTGTTGTTTCTTATACTACGGTTTTTGAGGAGATATACAGGTATAGTAAGCGAAAGCTCAAAAACAGCAGAAACATGGCAAGCTCTGAGGATCCCTTTACCACTCCCCAGCTAGTGAGATTCCGGAATAAGCCCATAACAACGCCGAAGGAGGGAAGAGCAAGCGAAAGAAGCGCGCACTTATTAAGCAACGCCCTGCCAGCCTTCCGCTTCAGCTGTCACGCGACTCATGCAAAAAACTGTTCAGGCCATCGTCTCGTGCTCGTGCTCTGCTCACTGCAGAGAACATTACTGTTTTTTTTCCGCGGTTTTTTTTTTTGCTTGCACTACGGTTTTTTAGCGACATGCAAGAGTGTAGTGACAAAGCGTACCTTGACCTTTTGACCTTTGACCCCAAGGTAGGTAAATTCGAAAAAAAACATAATCCATAAACCTGCGACACGCAGCAGGAATATCGTGCCTTCGATAGGATCAATGAACGTCTTCCACGTTGATTTGCCGTTACGACTAGGCTTGCATATTTCTCGAATCCCAAGTTCTTCATTTACAACGTACCAAAAAAAAAACTCTTTCTCCCCCCCCCCCCCCCCCAAAAAAAAAAAAAATAAGGGACGCAGAAAGGAATTTCTATTAAATCATACACCTCAAGTATACTTGCAAATTACTCAAGCAAACTGAACTTCAAGTATCGCTTTCCCCGTACGTATCTACATCCCAAAAGTGCAACGCTCAAAACGCTGGAAAGTATCAATGTACTCGCAGCGATCGGCGCAACAAAGGGAACGCTCAAATCGCGCGTGCAAAACTTCCGGCAGTCCCAGTCGAAAGTAACACAGCAGCATCAGCAGCCCGCTTCATCCGACCAGGCTGCACGGCACCTCCCAATTTCCGTCCACGCTGTAAGGCCGCCCTTTCCCCCAACCGCGACCTCATACACGAGCCTGCGATACGGCGCCCCCGGGTGGCGGATATGGAAAGCCGTCAAAAGAGAAACCAGTCAATCGAGCCACGCTGCTGCCATTTTCGAGACAAACGCTACCCCAACAACATTAAGTAAAAAAAAAAAATCCAAAGACCGGCTCTTTTGTACACGTCCCTCATACGACGGGCGGTGGCAGGGCTTATGGAATAACCGGCGAGACGCACCCGTAGGTTACAATGACAAAGACATCGGGCACGCCCCTCTACTCGGAAGGTGCCGCGGGTCTTGGCCTTTTCTCGCTGCCTCTCTCTCTTCATCATCCCGAAGGAGAGAGAGGAAACTGATTGCTTTTCGTCTCCAATCCCGCACTCATCTCTCGCGGTGGAACAAGTGACAGGGTTACGTCGGGTCCGCGCTGCTGCCTTGTCCTTCCTCGTCGAAGGGCCAAGTGTGAAGGACAACGCCTTCGGTGAAGTTCAACGACAGCGAGATTGCTTCCTACTCGCGGGCTGCTTGCTTTTGCTTCGCCCAGCGCTCCCACGTCTCTCGGAGAAGGAGAGGGGGCGCCCCGCTTCGATGAGGTGTCGGCAAAAACCGATATTGACATGCGGGCGCCTTCGGTGCTGCTGCTGCTGCTGCTGTCGCCTCGGTGGATCTCCCGTATAATTTACAGAGAACGGCGTACGGTGATGTACACCTTCCGGGGAAAACAATGTCCCGCCGCACGAGATGAACGATGTATCGCACAAAATAAATGTAAACAAAGGGAGCGAGCGCTCCAAGTTAGTTCACCTATGGGCTCTCTGAGTACGGCGTTCCTGACGGAAGGCGGTCCCTCATACACCGTGCAAAAGACAGTCTGTAGATAATGTCTGCGTCGTGTTTGTTCCTTGCATGATGGTCACATTAGTCGTGGAAAAACTGTCTGCGGACATATTGGAAGCGTGTATGAAGCAAACCTGCATGGAACAACCTCGAGGCGTGTTCGCAGATTACTCTGTCATTATGTCCGCGGCGGACACCGGACATTAATGTGTTTTTGACGAGCTCCAAACATCCTTTGTACGTGGACTGGGCTATATAACCATACGTAGGCATTTTTGACGATGTGTTTTTTTTGTTTTTATTTTTATAGTAACTTGTTGTAAAACGGACACGCGAATACGTTGAGAGACCTAGAT
The DNA here is from genome assembly GCA_037355805.1 of Ixodes ricinus. Classification (NCBI taxonomy): domain Eukaryota; kingdom Metazoa; phylum Arthropoda; class Arachnida; order Ixodida; family Ixodidae; genus Ixodes; species Ixodes ricinus. Next base: position 59,426 of record JAZHYW010059920.1, on the reverse strand, counting down.
GAGGCTGAAAGTGGCGGGTTAGACTCAAAATCTCGGCTTCAAATGCAGCAGCTTATATGTTTCCCAACATGTTGCGACCAAACGGTGGTTCGTAAGTGGTTAAAATTACTACATAGGTAGTTTGTGTTTTGTGTCTTGCGAAACACTAAGGCTGTAGCGTTCACCTTACTTTTTTCTTAGTTGGGGTAAAAAGGGGGGGAGGCAGGGGGCAGGGCGTGTAATTAATAAAACTTCTGGAATAACACAGCTGTGGGAGCTCCACCCCCTTAGCTTTGGCTTCATTGTTTCAACAGCAGGCTGTCCCACCAACCCACCACGCAGGCAGGAATAAATCCTAATCTGAGGTGAGGATTCTTACCACAGATAAAGAATCTGAAAACATTCAGTTCGGATCGCACTTCTACGACAACCCCCCCCCCTTTTCCACACACACAAACACATACACACTCGCGTACGTGCGCACACACGAGCGCACGCATTATCTTCTCCTTCTGATTTTAGGTCCTTTTTTTTCGTACAGTTGAATTTAATTGCTAAGCCCTTAAAACCAAACGAACATCCTAAACTTGGGCATGATCTCAAAAAATGTGCCACACAAATACTGAGAAAGCTAAATGTACGTACACGGTGCGCTATTATGCACACCGCCACCCCTTTATTGTAGGGTTTGTATCTCATTGGACCGTTATTCTTGTCCAGCTCGCTAGCACCTTAGCATTAGTTGCATTACCATCGAGAGACTTTACTTGTTTTTTCCTTAATTTTTGTTATTCCACCGGGAAGGAAATTGGGGAAAACTCAGCCTCGTACGCGCGCGCATCTTTTCCTCGAAACCGACCCAGGCGGGCGAGATAAAACGAAGTCCGTCCGCTGTGGTGAACCCCACCCAAGCGAACCGAAACTTCGCGATCGCGAATACGGCACGGGACGCTTTTTACGCGTCCCCGTCGCCACATCGATTGATTCGACTTGATCGATGCATTCCGATTTTTACTCCTCGGAGGACGGAAAAGAAAGGGCAACCCCGCAGCTGTTTCGACAGTTTTTTTTTCAAAAAGAAATGCTCTCTGAGAAATAATAATAATAATAAAAAAGCAGACACGGAAGACAAAACGCAGTAAAAGACGGGCCGGGCTCTTCGCTTATGGACATAAATTTGCCCGCCCCAGGCATGCTCGAACCCCAGCAGGCCCGCCGAGGCGAGGCAGCGAGCGCGTATATCCAACTGGCATGTCGATCGAATTTTCGATAAATCCGCGAAACAGAAGGCAGATTAAATCGATCGCGTAGTTAGGAGTTGAACGGGAACGCATCAGTGAATCCCAGTCTCGGTTTGAAGTTGTCGCTTCTTTCTTTCGTTAGAGGACTGGATAGCGTACTTCCCTCTTCGGTGAGTATCTCTCCACGTTTAGATTATGATGTTTCCTAACCACTTTACCTGCACACTTTCGCTTCTCGCTAATGTTTGCTCGAATAAAGTCCCGATATTTGAATTTCAGTAATCTGTACACGAGAATCAAAGATGCAGCTTAGAGCTTTGGATATTACTCTGACGGCCTTGAGTCTGCTTCACGTTTCTTGATCGAGGAAAGCCGCGCTATGGCTCCTCCACGCAACCTAAGAGAATGCGTGCATGCAACGTACGCATTATCAAGAGTTTGCACGACCACAATGCTAATTTTCGAAACCTTGTAGGGTACTTACACCTGATATCGAATTGAGTTTGAGTCGCCAGCTGGATGAGAAGAGCAGGAGAAGTTTCAGGTGGTCCCACCTTCAGTGCACGCTTCCTAGTTTCGACAAAGTTTCGGCGTCTAGTGAGCATCCAGCATGCCAGGCACGTAGCCAGGGGGGGGGGGGGACATGGGGCCCGGCCCCCCCCCGAAATCTTTCATTTTGCTGGGACCTCCTCTCCCCGTTTTCCCTCATACAGCATTTTGTCATAGGCGGCCCCCCCCCTCCCCCTAAACAAAATCCTGGCTACGTGCCTTCCTGGAGCCAAAGCACGAAGGAAGGCAGCGAGCGCATGTTAAGAGCCCGGGCGTTCGGCAGAGACGTGCTGCCGTTCTCACCTTTTCAGTGACCATGGATGCGTATCTTTTTATTGCCGACTGCGACTACTGGCTCCGTATGGCAAGCGTCAAAGCGAGAAGTCCAAGACCCGTCATCTTTCGAGAAAAGCACCATGAAGAACCTCAAGATGAGAAACATGAGCCGAGGTTAAAGAAAAGTGGCGCTCGAATCTGTCAAAATTAAAAAAAGACAGTCAAAGCGCTTATAAGGGGATTAACAAGGTCATCGGATAAGAGTCGTTGAATGTTCACTGTAATTTATCGTTCTATAATTGAAGTACCTCGATCACTTCGCACACACGTGCATTTGAGAGTACCGCGAAAGATCGCCTTATCGGAAAGTGTCCTCGAGAGACGAACAAAGATCACCGGAAAAATCCCTCCCCGGAAGAGAAGGCTGGCTAAAACGGATAAGCGCGATCCTTTTTCGAAAAAGCTTCTTCACGAACCCTCAAGATCTTTCTCCCTCGAGAGTAACGTTCGGAACAAACAAGGCCCTCGACACCACAACGTTCGACCGGCGAGGCATAAGGTCCGTTTCTGTTTTGGGACGTTTTCCCAAAATGTCTTCCTCGAACCCTACTACACGAAAGAGCGAAAGAGGAGGGTGCGAGATGGAGGCTGTTCCACTCCAGCCGGAGTCCGGCTCTGTTTACGCGCCGAGTTCTCCGACCCCTACTTCTCGTGAGCACGGTCCCACGCCGAGATAAGCACGCTGTCGAGTGCCCGGTCTGAACCTCGCTTCTCTGGGTGCACCCCCCCCTTCCCCTTCCTCCCCCCCCCTCACCCGGTGTTATCTATGGTCCGGCATCGGGTCCTCGTGGACCCTTTTTCATCTTTCAGCGGGTCGGCCGAACGCGAGCTCGGGAAAAATGGGCTACATTCTGCGTGTACATGTCGTGGGGTTCGAGCCGCTGCTATTCGCACCTTTCCCCCGACTCGCCTGACAGTTGAGGCCTCAGAATAGAAGGAAGTGACGGCGAGCACGGCACCACGCAGCACGGCCGGAATCCCACGAAACCCCTTTTTGGCGGGACGGTTCCCGGAATTGCGAAGACGGACGAAATGGGCACCGGTACACGTGTAGAATGATGTGTTCTGGGCGACAAGTATGCGGTCTGTTCGCTGCTTCATTTAGCGGGCATTGGGGACGGCGCCGACAGTTTCTTGGGCTCGTCGAGGGTGGTCTTGAAGGGAACTTCTGCAGAGAGGGGTGAGAAAAAGAGAGGGTGAGGGGATGAGGGTCCAGAAGCGAAACAGACAGAACAATGCTTAAAAGTTAGGCTTCAAATTTCAAAACTAATTGCCGTCAATTTTGCCATTGCAAAATGAGACGTTAAACGAAATATTAAAAGTTAATTAACAAATTTTAGTTGATAAGCCAACTTACTATGATGATTATTCCCTCAGCAAATGGCCGCCAAAGTAAAGAAACACCTTGCGAAAACGGTATTCAGCAAGCAGTTTGCACTCTTTTCTTTCTTAAATTCTGTTTTTATTAAAAATATTACCCTGCATAAATGAAAGAGGCTACGAAAGAGGTTATCGATGTGATGCATCGCCTCTTCGTACGCTTCTTTCTCACCGTCACGATTATTTTTGAACATCTACTACTCAAGGAACTACACCCTGAAGACACGAAAATATTTCCTAAACCTTTGTTTTCAACTCCGGGAGTGTTCAAAGACGTTAAGCTTTAAAGCATGGATTCATTTCAGTATCAGGTATGAAGCGGTAAGGACGCAGAGAAGGCTGTTCAAGGGATGTGACGATAGAAGAAGAGACAAGACGTTTTGATAGCTTCGCGTAATCCCACGGGTACATTAGGTGTTTTCCAATATTTTATGTTCTCCGATATGTTTGTTGGCAGTGTTGTGAAAGTGCTCATATTTTTATCTTTAAGATTTTCGACTTTTATCGGAATAATAAACTCTCATAGGCGATGTCAAACTGGATATCGCCGATGTCATTTACCCTTTCCAGCTTCTATATATGAGGCGCAGCCAAAGCAGTCTTCCTAGCTATTTAGTTACTCCAGTTCTTTTTTTCGCCTGCCAAATCCAAACAGCTCTGCTCTAGCCATGTCATCCCTTCTAGCGATAGCTGCAGTACACTACGAACTGTAATTTCCGACATGGCAACCCTGCATCCAAGAAAACTTTGAAGCGATATCTCACGCATGCGGCATCAACACATATTGCACATTACTATGCAGAGACATCATGATCCTGCACAGGACTGTAGCCTGTGTACCAGGCCCTGCTTGACTGCTTATCTAGAAAAATGTTGAAATGTGTGGAAATCAGCGGAAGCCTACCGATCCTGCTAGGGTCCAGTTTCAATTGCGACGCAACGGTTTTGTCGAGATGACCTGGGTTACACGAATATGAAGAATCCCCTATATTAATTCATCGTTAATGAAACTTTTTTATGTCACGCTCTTTATGTACGGCACACTGTTTAAAGTTTTGGAAGTGAGAAAACAATTTCAAATAAAGTATCCGTTTATTTTGTTCTTTTTTTTTAAATAAACGACATGAGCGAATGCAAAATAAATTTTTGTGTTAATGAAAAACAAAAATCGTGCTGCACGAATGTCGGTAAAGGCTTTTAACGTCCTTATAGGAATGTAGAATAAATATTCATTAAATATATTGTAATAAATCAAAGCGCAAAATTATCTTCAATATTATCAGACGGTTCTCATGAAAAGTCATCAGATTACATATAATCGATTATTTTTTGGAGTATTTTTATCATTCAGTTGCTTTTGTTAGGGAGCAATCAGGAGAGAACTCTGAATACCTTTGAATGTAATTTCGCTTGTAACCGTAGCTATTTTCCCCGTCCCTCTTTACTTATTACGTGTATCCAAAAAGTAAAGACGCTTTAGCAGATCGAAGTGCACATATAACGCCATGCTGCACCTATTTAAAGTGAAACACCCGCCTTTAGGCACACAGCTTGACACCGACTCAAACTTCTAGCGCCTCTATAAAAAAGGGCGTGTGCAGCAAATGCCCAAGATGCATTAGCACATCATCCGCATAAACACCGCCGAGAGCGGGTTCCGACCCAAAATCTACAAAAACAGATATTCATACGCATATTCGCCGGCTGCACCATTCCCCAAAACTCCCAGTTCGCACGCTCTGAGCCTCCTCCACTTGCGAGTGAAAACTCAAACAGGGGCAGCAAAGTCTACATTGACAGAACGACCGCTGCTGGTGCGCGTGCGTTTTTAACACCGGAATTGCAAACAGACGCCCGCCTGTTTACGATTCGAAGCAAAAGAAACGATGAAATAAAATCAAAAAGGAGGCCAAAACCTTTTCGCAGTCAACAGACACTAAATTCCGCCAGCCTGCATGCACTCCTCCCTCTCTCTCTCTCTCTCTCTCTCTCGCCCACCATTCGCGAAACGCCCTAAAGAAGCGGCGGCTCCAGAAGGCGCTGTCTGCAACGGCGATCCGTCTCGTCTTCTACGGCGCCCCGTGCAGGGCACACTCTGCCCGCGCTCGAGTTCGGGACGGTATTCGCGCGATTCTCCGGCAAGCGACGAATAAATCTAAAGTAAGGGGGGAGGGGGGACCACGCTGAACGTCTACGGCCCACACTCTGTAGGGCGTGGGGGTCGGTTTAGCTATAGCTCTGCCTCGCCTTCTCCTTCGGCAGCGCGCGGCACTCGCAAGCACCTCGGGCTATTTCACCTAACACCGAGACTCTGTCTTCTATAGCCCCCGAGGGCCGTAAAACTGCACCCGCGGAGGAGACGACGACGACAGAAAAAGCCGACCAAGAAAGGTGGTGTGGCCCGGGAAAACGTGGAGGCAAAAAAGAACGCACACGCAGAAAACGACGGCCGGGCCACGCGTTGACAGTTCAGCGCAGCACTATAGAAGACGCACTAGAAGTCAGGGCGGCATAAAGTACCCCCCTCCCCTCCCGCCGCCTCGCCCCATCTGTCACGCTACTGGACCATGCAGAAAGAATCTGCATGCATCTTGTGAGAAGCATAGGAGAGGTGGGGTTGACGATTCTTTCGCGGGAAGGGAACCTTTTGTCGTTTCGGTGTTCACGCACGGCGTATAGGCGCTGAGAGGGAGGGGGAGCCAGGTTGACGTGCTGTTGGCGACGGCACCAGGTGGGGGCTGGAGTTCGGTGTAGACATCGTCAACAACTGTTGGGACCGGTGCGGCGCATCGCTTACGCTTGTTTGGGCAAGAATCGAGAAGTTGCTGTAGATTTGCATGTACTCGTAGGCCCCTGTGAATGTACGTAGGTTTACACGGGGATCGATCCGAACCTTGGGATGAGTGCGGTGATGCGGCGTGAATGGCTTTTGGGATTCAAGTGGCTGCTACGAGGTCAAGTACTGCTTCGTGGAGAGCAAAATAGAGCTGTACTAATTATAACAGCGTTAAAAAAAAAGACGGCCATATATAAAGGAATTTTTAGTGTTGTGAAAGCCCGATGCAAATGAAACTAATAAAATATACAACACGTTCTTTATCCGTTTCTCTTTGTCGGGATCCTCCAAAGCTGATGGTTTAGGAGCTCGTCTGACTCTTCTCCGTTATGCTTCTACAATTCTTTTTTCGTACAAAATAGCAACATGAATCATCCATGGGAATGTGCTCGTGTTAAACCTTCAGTAAGATATACAGTTCTGCTCCACTTTGAAAGCAATTTCCGAAGTACCACAAGGAACAAAGAATTAATTACAAAGAGCCCTGTCATCCGTCGGGTGCCTCTAGCGGGCATCTATTTGTTACGGTTTACCCAAAGCCTCAGAGATAAAGATACCTTTTTCTCCTGGTGAACTTACACTTAACCCACCTGCTTTACCGCTTCCACTCAGAATGTGCGATTATATATGTGTATACGGTACGCTACATTAACATTTCAACTCACGAAACATACCGCCGTTACTGCAAGGAAGCATACCATTGGGCAATGTTTACAGTCTAGTTAAATCTATTCTTCGCAATTTATTCGCAGTATTTTTAAGCACTAGTTAATAATCAAAAATTTGCAGATGAATGAACCGTACTGGTCGAAAAAAGTAATTATATACGAAGCCGCTGAAAAAAAAAATCTTTAGCGGCGCCGGACGCGTGTGCGACTGGTGTGTCCAGCGTGCTATTCCGCCCATGCACCGAAAGTGGTCCCGAAGTCGTAACAAGTGACGTCACAAAAGCCGCGGTGTATCGCGCTGTCGGATGTCGCGATCCTGGCGGTTGGGGGTAAAAGTTCCGTAAAAACAAATAATAAAAAAAAGCACGAGAGAAAACAAGTGTCGCTGTCGTCGCGGCGTCCCAACTCCTGGCTGGCGAAGCTTCTGCAGACTGTTAAATTAAGCTGGAGAACGACCTGGAGCAGAGCAGACGTCTGCCGCATCCACCACCACCGCTGTGACACCGCCAGGATCGCGGCCGGCGACATGACATTTTATGACGTCATCAGGCGGAAGTCGAGGGACCCCTTTTTAGGACGCAGTAAACACACACCAGATAAAGACGCGTTCAAGGTACCGTTATGCGTTATGCCACCTACTACATCGCAACGCCTTGTCTTTTCGGCGCTTCCTATATATCTGTCTCATGAATGCTCAGAAACGGAATGGATCCAATCATTGAGAAGTGTTCGAAGGCACACGCCACCGCACGGAGCGCGGTACGACGCTTATGTATTTATGTGTGCAAATATTTTTAACATATTTATTTTATTATCTTGATTAATTTGTATTAATATTATTATTAATTTTTGTAATATAATTCCTACATAAATTATTGTTCCAGCGCAAATATTAATAAAAAATTGTTCGTGAAAAAACTTTTTTTATTAGCAAAGTACCTTAGTTGTAATTTATTTGTATTATTCGAACACCCCATATAGAATTAATGTTTCCTGATTTATTTTTTTGCATAAAAATGTATCTTTGAAGGAAAATACTTTTTTGACGAAGATGATTGAAGTGAGACACTTTCATGCCGAAAACAAATAAAGCGGCGTCGCTCGCGCACTCCTGGAGTTACGTCGTCCCTCTCGCGCCTACACGCTTTAGACAAAGTTGCAATTGGAGCAAGCTCCAAAGGGCACCCGATGCGATAACAGAGGCGCCAGCGGATAAGGGACGCCCTCGCTCTTAAGATAACAGCTCGTGACTTAAATCCTTTCGGAATCAGGTCAAGATTCAATGCGCCGGTCCCTTTCGCGAATCTGCCGGTGGGGCGGTTATGCCGGAGAGTCATCACCCTCGCTCAGCTGTAACCGGACCCGTCAAGGCGATATAACCACCGAAACCCGAAGCTATACTTCGTTTCAGCTTCCGTCCGAGCGCAGCCAAAGCTACGTGTGGCCGGAGCCAATCACACGCCGGCAATAGGTCATGCGATCTCGCCTGCACTTTTGTATTACTCCGCTGCGCCGCTGGTCGCCCGCGCTCGCCGAGTATTTCGTCTGCTACGGGCGTATCAACGATATCGTCTGCTACAGGTTTAAAAAGTGCCCTTTCAGGTTCTGAAACCTAGTCACAGGGAATGTCAGTACGTAGGCTGGCCGCTGGCATCTGTGTCCGAGCTTTCCACCTGTTCGCCATAGTCTCGAGATGTAAGTACACGTTGCAAGGTCCCCGCGATGACCCGGCCGTCGATGTTTCCTTGTATTGTTTGGATATACCAGGGCTCGAGGCGCAGTCCTTTCCACCAGCTTCTCGGCGTTCAATGTGATCGGCAGGTAAAGGGGTGACCTGATTTCGCCGCGTATCTGAATTGTAGCGGCCCGGACGCTTTGCTTGTTTACAACACATTCGCGGTACGACGCGGCCGGAGTCTCCTGCCGAATTTGAAAGTTGACATTCATCACGACCTCTCGCACCTGACGCCCAAATGGGCCTTTGCGAAAGGGCGTTTTGAAGCGACTTGGGCTTGGTGAGGAAAGCAGTGAAGCACATGATTCGGCGATTACGGGAACGAAATCACACAGAAAAACCGAGCGCTGCAGCCGTGTTGCCAGCGGATGTACGTGTTTTCGCCAAACCACATCCATTTACATATATTAATAGAAACATAAACTTCAGAGATTTGATTCCTTTGGTTGCAAATCATTCTCAGCAGTACACATCTGGAAGGTTGTGCAATCTTTACGCACGAAACAGTTATTTTAGAAGAAATGACTTTTGTGAACTACTTTGTGGTGCGTAGGAACGCTCTTCTAGAAGTTGCGAACCGTCCCTCAGCCTTTGGCTGCGCTCGGACGGAAGCTGAAACGAAGTATAGTCAACGCGTTGCCGCGTTCATGTTGGCCGAACGACGCAGACAGATTTCTTATCTCGTAAGTGGACACCGAACGGACCTCGACGTCATGCTGCTTCAAGTGAGCGTGATTGCTGAGAGGTTTCACCCTGCGGTGAAAGCATCCCGACCGCATTGCCCAAGAGATAAGTTTACCCCGTTCCTTTTATGATAAAAAGAAAAAGAAAAATATATACATATGTATAGAGCAGGCATTGTCTCCTGCCTCTGGAGTGCGAGATACTTCTTGACGCATGAGTATGAGGGGCATCCAGTAAATATCCGGACTGATATTATTCCTAAACAACTAAGCTAAAAAAAAATCTTTTGTGTTTGGCTTTTTAGGACAAAATCCGTATATTTCTTGAACACCCATCGTGAATGTATTAATATGAAGGTATGGTCAATCTAGAATCCTGTACATTTAGGCGAGTATTTTTGTATACTATGGCTTTTAGCATGTGCTTATTCAAACCCAATAACGCAACCACCAATTTTCCGGTTTCCTGTTGCTGGATTCTGTCGACCTTTCTAAAAAAGAGCGTGTGGACGGTGTCATCTTGAGTGTTCGTGCGTATGGCGCGTGCTGTGTTCGCTTTCCGAAGCAACGAACACGCACGTGAACATCGCACGCTGTATTGTGATTTTGTAAACATTGGAAAGGTCTATTGGGTCCAGACGCAGCCGATGCTACAAGCGCGAGCTCCGGGCTTCCAGCGTCCCTGCCAAGCACGCGCGCTCGTGCAGTACAGGCACTGTTCAGGGCCACATGCTCGTGCTTGTAGCATCGTCTGCGTCTGGACCCAAGCTGAAACGAAGTATACTACTGTATACCTTCAACACTCCGTTGGTCATAAGCGTAGCGTCGGTGGCGGCGGGGCAGAGAACACGCCTAAAGCCCAACCAAAGAAGAGCCGAAGAAGGCACAAATCTCCTCTGAAACGGCATCTCTAGAGGCAGGCTTACGAACTTGCTTCCGAGTGAACGGCGACAGGAGAAATACCTACAGTGAATATTTCCTTTTTCCTCGTTTCTACTCGAAAATACTATGTTTAGGAAGCATGCCACGATATTGCGTGCCTTTTATGCAGCCTGCACTTGTCTGCGTTACCAAACTATTCAATGCACATCGAATCCTTGGTGGTTAACATAATTTTCCTCAGCTGCCTTTCATGCCGGCTCTGGAGCAGATGCGAGCCTTCGCCGCTAGGTGGGACAAGGGATAGCGAACGTGCAGAACGCTTCTCAGAAAAAGTTTATTCCGAAAAGCCGCCAGGGTGACGGCTGTCGTTTCGTTGGACGTCCACCCTCTCCGAAGTTGTTCTAAGACGCCCGCGCCGAGCGAAGTTGTGTCCCTTCCGTCGTTAGTCCCGCCCAACGTTTGCCCCTGGGGCCATTTTGTCTAGACACCATCGAGACAGTCTAGACGCGTTAACCGCTCGCGTTTCGGCGAGAGCCATTGCTGTACGTCTTCTGGAACGGACGCCTGTCAGATGCAGCATCCGGTGGCTAACCACTGTGGGGTAAACGGCTACACGAGTGCTTTTCCAGGCTCCAGCCACTCAGCTTACGACCGCGTGCCTTGAAACGTCTTAAAATCTCTTACGACGGTAGAGAACACTGCTGCCATCTATCGGGTTGTTGTGGAACACTTGGCGGTCCCGTATATTTTCTATTTTTTGTCGCGCATCGTTCTTTCTTTTTTCACTCAAAAATCTTTTGACAATGTGGTAAACGACTATTTTTCATACATAATACGTGCATTTGATCTCGCAAATACCGCAAAACCTTAGTTCTAGGCCGGTTTTCTTAAAGCAATGGTAAACCCATTTTGATAAACCAGCGTCCCTAGAAAGAAAAGAAAAAAGTACCTAGGTTCGGTACTCTAATAAACGGCTGGATATAGAATTAAAACTTGGGTTTGGGCTAGTTGGTCCATTACTGAATAAAAGGTTAAAAAGCGCGAACAAACGAGGACAATAAAGAAACACGGACGACAGGACAGGCGCTTCACTCTCAACTGGTTTTTTATTAAGACCATTGTCATCTATATATACACATTGCCCAAACCACATCGGATTCAATCGCCACAATCACAGCCAACCTTCCAGAAACAGCATCTCACTCTGAAGCAAATACAAAGACGGAGCGCTGACGCAATTGTTTTCTTTCTTTTTTATGTAGAATGCCTCTATACTTTCTCTTTCCGTTTTTGCTTTGCCTTTCTTAGAAACTTTGTGCCAGTCAGGTCAGGTTTACAGCCACATCGCCTACAATGGTCAGCGAGATGGCCCCCGCGTTGTTGCGCACACACAAATTATGTTCACGTGCTCTATCATTGAAGCAGCGCCCAGTCTGCCCAATGTAGACTCTGCCACAACTAAACGGAATCTCGTACACCACATTGGTGACGCACGCAGTATATTGCACCGCGTGTTTCTTGGAGCACGGTGCTTTTTTCTGCCTTGTCAACATCGGACATATCCTGGCAAGTTTACACGGTGCAGAAAAAACCACGTTAATGTCGTATCTACCAGCTACCTTTTTTAGATTATGCGACACTGTATGCATATACGGAATGACTTGCACTCTTTTCCTTTCTTTACTTGCCTCGCTGCCTTTTTTACTTCTTTTTAGCTTTTGAAGAAGGCTCTCACAACAACTAGAGATTAGGTTAGGGGTACCCCGCGTCTGTTAACCTTTTTGATTGTCGTTCAAAACTGATTTTCATCTGGTGATTGCAACTTTTTTCCAGAGCCGCACTCAGACATGTCAAAGCTATACCCCTCTTTACCAGTTTAGAGTGAGCACTTTCAAACAAAACCAGACTTTTCTTAGTGCGCGGACAATACTGCCAACAGACATGTTCTTCAGAAAAAAGGATCAAAATGTCTAAAAACTGAATGCAGTTATTCACAGGCAATTCCCAGGTAAAATTAAGTCCGCCTGACACCTCCCTAAACAAAAATATGTTCAGTCGACTGCCGGCAGTTTTGACGAGCGATATATTTGTACAAAAGTCTGGTGTGTGCATTGGGTCGACAGTTGCCCCTGTTTTATGTAACATGTTTTTGGCATCACTGGACCGGCAAATTTCAGATAGGCTTGCAGATTTCCATGTGTTAAAGACGTATAGATACGTAGATGACTATTTTTGATTTTAGATTCAGACTCGGGTTTGGAGGAAACGGTTGAGAAGATTGTCGGATTGTTTAGGGAGGTGTCAGGCGGACTTAATTTTACCTGGGAATTGCCTGTGAATAACTGCATTCAGTTTTTAGACATTTTGATCCTTTTTTCTGAAGAACATGTCTGTTGGCAGTATTGTCCGCGCACTAAGAAAAGTCTGGTTTTGTTTGAAAGTGCTCACTCTAAACTGGTAAAGAGGGGTATAGCTTTGACATGTCTGAGTGCGGCTCTGGAAAAAAGTTGCAATCACCAGATGAAAATCAGTTTTGAACGACAATCAAAAAGGTTAACAGACGCGGGGTACCCCCTAACCTAATCTCTAGTTGTTGTGAGAGCCTTCTTCAAAAGCTAAAAAGAAGTAAAAAAGGCAGCGAGGCAAGTAAAGAAAGGAAAAGAGTGCAAGTCATTCCGTATATGCATACAGTGTCGCATAATCTAAAAAAGGTAGCTGGTAGATACGACATTAACGTGGTTTTTTCTGCACCGTGTAAACTTGCCAGGATATGTCCGATGTTGACAAGGCAGAAAAAAGCACCGTGCTCCAAGAAACACGCGGTGCAATATACTGCGTGCGTCACCAATGTGGTGTACGAGATTCCGTTTAGTTGTGGCAGAGTCTACATTGGGCAGACTGGGCGCTGCTTCAATGATAGAGCACGTGAACATAATTTGTGTGTGCGCAACAACGCGGGGGCCATCTCGCTGACCATTGTAGGCGATGTGGCTGTAAACCTGACCTGACTGGCACAAAGTTTCTAAGAAAGGCAAAGCAAAAAACGGAAAGAGAAATTATAGAGGCATTCTACATAAAAAAGAAAGAAAACAATTGCGTCAGCGCTCCGTCTTTGTATTTGCTTCAGAGTGAGATGCTGTTTCTGGAAGGTTGGCTGTGATTGTGGCGATTGAATCCGATGTGGTTTGGGCAATGTGTATATATAGATGACAATGGTCTTAATAAAAAACCAGTTGAGAGTGAAGCGCCTGTCCTGTCGTCCGTGTTTCTTTATTGTCCTCGTTTGTTCGCGCTTTTTAACCTTTTATTCAGTAATGGATATAGAACTTTTATTATTTTTGATTTGACAGTTTTATGCGTTATCTCTCGGTAAAACAAGGCAGTCATTCTGTTTGTTTTTTCGGTTTTTCCGCTGGTTGTTGTCGGTCTGTCTATACTCTGTTTCATACTTAGCGTACAACGCTGTTAAAGGGAACTAGAGGAGGGATAGTGAGCTCGGCGAGTGCTTACGGCTGGCTAGGTCTTAATTTCGGATTCTTTCATAACTCAAGATGTGTCTCACATCGTAATTATTTAGTTAGAGAAGTTGTTCGCGGAAACTTTATTTTGTGACATACATGTTCGATCCAGGCTGATATTTGTAGTTGTTGAAAAAATCAGTGCTGATATTTGTGCGTTCTCGCTGCCTTTTCTCGCTCAGATAATTGTCATGAAAATAATGAACTGCGGTCTTTAATGGGTTTTGGGTATTTAGATGATTAATTGGTTTAACATTATTCCCACCACAAGAATAAGAGAATAAATCCAATTTTTACGATATGTCCACAAAACGTATAAATTAATAAACGCTGTTCTCACTGCAACAACCCAAAGACGGAATCCGAGTCAGACAGCTGAAGTGTGTGTGTGTGTGTTTTATAGCAACGCGTGACGCATAGGACTTTATATTACATCCAGTGTTTGACTGTTTGTCTATCTTGATAACGATGTCAAGAGTTTTTCATATGCTAAAAAACAAAAATGATACCTTTCTGGAAAGACTATTATGGTTAAATGGCGTATTTTCGTGATCTTGGCGTTAATTGGGGGCATACATTGCCGCGATTTGTATTAATAATAATAATATTAAAATTCAGATATTTTATTACGTAATTTTTAAGCTTTAATATAATTTGTTGCTTATGATCTAATTTCAAACGCGCGAACAAATATGACAATCAAAAGTGTACTAATTCTCATCACTGCTGCCAATTGCAGCATTTTTACTTACCAAGTAATAAAATAAAAATAGTCTAAAATCAATGAAAACATTCTAGCTAATGTGAGAAATCCACGTAAAATTACATTAATTGTGGGTAAAGTATATTTTGCTATCAAAGTCGCGACTTTTGACAATCGGCAAAACCTCCAAAGTCGCCGCTAATATCCTTCCAAACCATATGCCCAAAAGTAAAAAAAAAACTTTTTTTATATTTTTAATTTTTTATAACATTTAGTTACTTTCATTTTTACGCTCCGTCGTTTTGCCAATCTCAGCCTTTCCAGTTCGAAGGAACGCCTACCTGCTTGCACGTCTGCTCACTGCAGCACGTTTCGTTGGCGTTGGAAGCCGGTGAAACAGTAGTGAGTTTTAGTATTGCGTATACGAGCGAACGCAAGCGCTACGTGTTCGCGTCAGCTTTGCTTGTTCCACACTGCGCGTGCGCGGAGCCCAAAATTGCGGTCTTGGATGGCGCATGGCGATGAGGCGCACGCACAACGTGGGGCACGCAACTCTAACGCAAACGCACACCACTTGCGTTGGCTTCTATGCGCATTTTATGCGCAATACTAAAACTCTCCAGTAAGGTACAATCCCACACCGTCAGCAGCACTACGTTGGGACAGTGAAGAGTGTTGTTTGCATTCGGAAATGACATTTCGCGAGCCATGATCGCGAGCAGTTCCGCCGTGCCCGCTGAGCGGGAGAATCGGGGGACCCTCACTAGACCGCTTCCCGTTTCCGCCGCGGGAGGGCGAGCGTCGAGTTGGGAGACGCGAATAGCATATGCTGCGCTACTGGCGTTGTGGTCGTCGTCGTCGTTGTCGTCGTAATCGACTCGGCATTGCATTTCAATCGACGTGAGCGACAGAAAAAACAAAAGATCTGAACGGAAGCCACTTCTACTGCCAAACTGCCAAGCCGGACCTGTTTGCTGAGGGCCCTCGGAACACTCGGATCCTCCAGCCCATGCTACCGCAGCGCTGCTGCGTACATATATCCGGGACCTTTTCACGCTCGACGCTTCACAGCAATGCATGGCGCGCGTCGGTGCCTGATTTCTCTACCCCGCTTCTAGTTCACTGAATAAAGTCCCTAGATAAGAGCTTCCTACAAGTAGCGACATTCTTTGAAGCGCCAACTGCGTGACGGTGCAGGTTCTAGGAAGCGAATGGCGGCGCACAGCAGAGGTCTGAACTGAATGACGCCATTTTGCCTCAGCGGGATGTGCTTTGTCATTTGGATTGGTTGCCGTTACTTCTAAAAACGTATCAACGGATTTTAGTGTTGTATATTGGGTCTTTTATCGGAGCTCGATACTGATCTCTGGGGCTAAAAGTATTTAAAAAAAAATTATCATGTTTTTTTGTTTTTTTTTTACAGCGATTGCAATACAAATCTCGGCTCAGTTTCGCGTAAAAGTTTCAGGATTTGGTACGGTCACGAGTCTAAGGGTCAAAATTGTACAACATGGTGGCAACCAAGTCGGGGTCACTTTTGCCTGGTGTACGGGATACCAGTTTGCCGCTCTAAGCCCCTCTCCCTCGTTGAGTTTAGCTTAGCTGCCGATAGCAAGCAAACGCACAAAGAGGGCGAGCGCCGCGACATTGCACTTTTGGCATTGCTCGAATGGCTTCACCGGAACGTCCGTAGATCACGCTACTTACATCGACAAGAAGTATGGTGATGACGCAGCTCTTTCTCGCGTGATTCCGCCCTGCAGCACAGCGAAGTTTAGAGAAAGCTGCGCGTCGTTTGCTGAAAAAGCCAGGAATCCGCGCGCTCGTCTTTTGTTTTTTCGCCATAACAGTTACCATTCTGAATCGCAGCTCGACAAGAAATCCCATTCGCTTTATATGCTCGCTAATACTGTTTTGACTTCAAAGAGTCATACAACCTGTATTGTTTCGTTGCCTATTGTATTCTTCTCGATCGAAGTTGTATTTTTATTAATATGCGCAGCCCTCGTGTCAACCGTACGTGAAGTTTAGAAGTACCATGCAACAACGTAGAGTTTAAGTGTTATACACTTTACACACCTTCTTGGCACTGAGGGAGAGGTGTGTGATCACTGTGACAGATGCTTATTTGTCGCGGTATAACTGAAAAAAAACATATATGGATTTACTTCTTTCAGTGCCTCCCTCGCAAGACTCGTTGACGTATAATATCAGAGTTCCAGATGGCAACGTTGTGGCCGGGATCAGCTCGGCGCGACGATCATCGAATGCGTATCGATTACAATCACTGCCCCGGCGTATATATTCGGGCTGGGACTCCTGTCTATTCACTGCGGCGACGGGAATAGCCGAGCTCTAGCAATATCGAATCATGCGTTCCCTGCGCATTGCCGATTCCCGTGCCTGGCTAAGATGAATATTCGCAGAATATATGATCGGCACAAGATCACCTGGCCGCTTGTTCTGGCTGCTATACATGGCTCGCATGTGACGTCATCACGAGCCCTTTATATATTATTTTCTTTGTACAAAACGCAAACGACGCTGCGCCTCTGAAGACCAAGTAAAACGCGCCATATAACAAGCTTGTTTTTTTTTCTTGTTTGCACTCGGGAATTTCCTGGGAAGTCTGTCTGCTGCTCCGGCCAAAACTTCGTATCCTTTCCCGGCTGCGCTCTCCTTTCAAATTACTCCTCGAGGACCCCCCCCTCCCCCTTTCCCTTTTCTTCGTCATTTACATCTCCCGCCACGTCGCCACCACCGCCGTCACAACCAACCTTTTTTTTTCTTTTTGGTTATTCGCTGCGACGAAAACTAACCTCTTCGTCTTTCAAACTGCCCGCCGCTATTCAAAGGAAAGGGGCAGCCCCAGTACGAACGTAGTCAGAGCAGGGAGAGGGCCGCTCTTTATAAAATGGGTAAACCTTAATGAGCATCTCATTAAAACTTGGCCACAAAACCAAACCCCCTCTTTAGATCCCAGACGTGTTTCGCTTTTTTTTTTTTCACCTTAAGTTGTCCAGTTTTGGCTTTGACTTGGTCTCGCCTGCTCTTGGCTTGGCTTGGCTTGGCCGCGGAAACTCGCAGCACTCCTCCGGACCAAGAATTTGCAGTATGCGACGGCGGGAGAATCCTGTACGCAGAAATGCAAATTCTGGATCTTCCTTTCGTCGGGAAAGAAACTGGCGCGGAGAAGCTTTGCTCATTATAGTTTTTCTTTTTTTTTCTCGCTTTCATTACGTCGTTGTATGCATGTGATTTGGTGCCTTAAAAAGCGGGGAATAAAATACTGTGCTAGAGTAGACTACGAGCACTTCGAAAATGTCTAACGTCTTCAAGGAATGTACTTGTGTTTTAACTGAAAGCCCGTTTTCTTTTTCTTCTCAGTTTTCGAATTAACTCAGATACAATATCATTGAGTTTCGGCGAGTTCACAATTGTTCTGCCTTGTGGTTAAGGCACAGCATTGTATCTACTATAACATAATCTAAAAATTTGACTTTATGCGCCCTCAATGAGTGTTAACATCCTTCCACAAATATTTAAAACGATTAAAAACTTCGACAGGTTCGGACTGAATATAATAATCTAATAATCGATACACAATGAAAGGACGGCCATTCATATTACTTCAAACATATTGAAATTATCAATCGAAAGTCAGAGGCAGGGAACCGTCTACTTTCAATGAGAAGGTAAGTGAAAACTCCCCACATAAGCACGCGTTGAGCAGCAACGCGCGTTGCCGCCACTGAACGCCGCCTATTGAATGCACTGAAACAGGGAACAAAATGGTAGTGCCATATCACAGTCTGAGTTGTTGGATTTCAATACACAATTGAAACGCTTTCCATGAAATTGTCAAATACTGTCTCAAAATATTGACTGTCCAATAGACTATACATGTACTCTTAACGTAAAACACTCGTCATTACTGCCATTGCCACAAAAAAAAATATCTACCTACCAAAAAATATTGTCATCCATTGAGACGCTACGCCCCTTAGTCTCTCAATCCAATTTACATATCCCATTTGTGAGAAATCCCGTGAGTTGTCCGCCCCAGGAATACGTCACACTAGCTTTACACAAGCGTATAAATAGAAAAGGAGGAGATACCAAAACTCATTGTTCTCCACGCGACATATCTGTGTATCTTTTTTTTATGTTGGTTATCTTCATTGAAATAAATGGTAAGAGATAAGTGGCTCGACCCCCACCTACATGGGATTCCTTGGACGACTGGTCTCTCAGCGCACGCCACGGGCAGCTATCGAATCACCTTCCAAGGATTTAGGCATCCTCAAGGTAAGGACGCACTCTGTGCTTTGGATATCTACCCATGTATACGACAAGCGCCTTGTCTTACTAGAGCGACAAACATTGATGTTTGTTAGCTGACAGAATAAATTAAACTTTTTGCCGATTCAAGCTATATTTCAAAGGACCACATAATCAAGATTTTTTTTCTTGTGTGCGTGTGTACCTGTGTGCGCGCGCACGTACGTGCGTACGTGCGTGCGCGTGGGTGTGCTTGTTAACGTTAGCCAGATAAGGTTTTTATCGAACATTTATTTGCTTACTTTTTTCGGATTGGTTTACTTTTTGAACGTGCAGAATATGACTTGCTAATTTTTAAATTGTAATCAACAGTCGTCCCATTGGCACCTCACACGAAACGATTTCTAACCTGCTTGTACAGCTTTATGATTTGCCAGCCGTGTGATTCGAACGTTTTTCGCGATCACACTAAAAATGCCGTGGGTATTCGTCAAACCCAGCTGCATAACGACAAACATGTGCTAGTGTAAACATAGTCGTTTTGTTCGCATCCACTTAAGAAACTCGCAGAATTCTGAGGCCAACATATTAAGCAGTCCGAAGCGGATCGGCGGAACGTCTCATGGAGTCAATCTACCTGTGTCATTTTAACGAGGTTACGCGAGCTTTGCTAACTTTACAGACCCCAACCGCTATAAAAATCACGACGAGATTACAACATGTTATCTGAGTGTACGAAACGCGCACCGGCAGTTCATTAAAATACGCCTGTACACTGTGTCATCCTTTTCGCACGACGTTTTGAAAGGCTGAAGCAGATTTTTACAGCTTTACAGCAAACGAACTGAACAGATGAGATTTACGGCGGCAGAGAGGCAGAGCAGCCATGAGGCTGCATTACACTGTCGCTACGCCGGAAGCATTACGCCGATCATTCCGAGCTCAGCGGGTGGAACGTTATCAGCAATATAATATCGCGCATGCGCACTAAGATTCATTCCTGTCTTGGCGTTGATCGTGCCCAGATACATTTTTATTCGGACCGATTCTTCCGCCCACCGCCAAGAAGCCTTTCGTTTTTTCGTGTGAGTATGAGTATATAATCACCGCGAGAATGAGAACCGCACAGTGCGTCTCCTTCGAATGCCTTCAGTACGCGCTCGTCGCCCTGCACCGGCTCACAAAACGCTCATATATTATCGAAGGTAGGAAGATCGCGCTGGAGGAGGGACCAGTGAATGACCTCTCCGCCGTTTTCATCTTGTCGTTGAATCCAGGAACTTTTCTGGACCTCTGGGTGTACTAGGGTACCATATGTTCGAGATGACCCGAATTTTCTACGTTGCCAGTTTTGATTTTTGATGTCCGATTTTTATTGGAAGCCATCAAACAATTTCACGCAAGGACGCGTACACAAGATGCGCCATCGAAGTTATAACCCAGCAAATGCAACACGTACCGATTCTTGGCGATCGTATGTAGACTCTAACTGTTGTTGCCACCCGGGGTGCTCCACCATAACCCATAGAAGTTAACATCCCATGAGACGAGATGGCGTTAATTGCCGACCATTGACCGCTTTTCTCTACGCATACGTCCCCCCTTTGCCCTCAACCTCGCTTCTGATAACAGTCGCCATTTTCGGAGGGCACCGTCGCACGCCATCAAAGTTGTCAGCACTTACCTTTGCGCTTATTTCGTTCTTTTCTTCAACGGTGTTTATTAAACATCAGGAAGAAGAAAAAGAAAAAAAGCAACGAAAACCGACGCAACGGCACAGACGCCTGTGTTCTGACGGGTGGATGAACGTTGGGCAGCCCTTCATTTGCATATCGCAGACAACCTCCCAAACGTTGTTCGTTACTCGAAAAAGGTCCATTCTCAGCGGTTGTTGTTAGTTGTACGAACGCTGGAGCACGTTATGGGAAAGTGAAATTCTGTGCATATCACTGTTCTCTCGTCCGAGCCGCGAATAGCGATCGATGCACACAACGAGCGTGACAGTGTATGATAGTGAAGCGAAGTCTGCGTATACGTAAGCTTTATATGTTATAACGAACTCCCCCCCCCCTCCCCCTCGCATGATCAGAAGCGACTGTAGTCGCTGCCGCATCTAAATTCTGCTGCCACACGCGCTCCGTCTGAAAGCATCGATCGCGCCCGAGGCGCCGAAGACCACAGGTCGCAGTACCGCACCTCGCACATGCGTGGCAATCACACTCAAAAATTATCTTCAAACTCAGATTTTGTGGTCTTACTTGAAAGCTGAATTTGTCGACTACACGATGATATGGTAAGCGTCCGTTGAGAAGTCGACCCACATGTTTCTCACTCCTCGTGAGGGTTTTAGGTTTTAGCTATGTTAGTTCCTGCTAAGCGAGTGTCGACAGCGGGCTTACGCAACGATTCGCAACATGCGTATCACGAACATCGAGAATTTTCTCGGTAGACGAGAAGTGGGAGCTCGTTCATGAGCACGCGCTGTGAGCAACGCGATCACCTATTTTTTTTCTTTTTGCGAACACCATCCTATTGGCGTTTTCTTCCTTCCATTCTTTCCGCAAAGCCGCGGTCATACCGCTAACACATCCACACAAAGGAAAGTCTGCAGACTGTCTTTGTATGACAGTCCTGATCATGTCTGCTGCAACTACAGTGTCTTTCCACTACACTGCACTCTTTACACTTCTCTTACCATTAGCCAAAACATAAAGATTGAGCAAAAACAAATTTATGCACTTTCATTCTACCGTTAACTACAGCCAAAGCTCCGCGCTGCAATGTCCAATCGCGAGCCAGTTAGAACGCTATGTGCTGTAATAGACGCCTTTCGGAAGTCACGTGCCGATTATTAGAAGGTCGGAACCACTGCACAATGGCGGAACAACTGCATCGAGGAACGTGCAAGTCATTCCATAAGATAGCGAACGTCGGAGCGCGGCCAACACTACGAGCCGACGAGCCAATCAAACAGCGTCGAAAGTGCAACGTCACTGCGCTCATCACCTTTTTCTGTGGGTGTGTTTTTGCTTTAATCCATAAGTGTGCCGTGACGTTGAGGTTTAAGTCCGCCATTGTGCAGGGATTCCACAGCTGCCAACAGAGGGCAGTATTTCGACAGCAAAGTCCCTAGAT